>JAVTVY010024697.1:0-97787 GCA_036873755.1 Hanleya hanleyi
AAATGCGCCTAATCGTGTAAGGAGGCTGCGCCTAATCATGTAACTACTCCTAATCATTTGAACCATCTTGCGCCTAATTCTGCGTTGCGCCTAATCGTGTAGGAAAAATGCTCCTAATTGTGGAACTGCGCCTATTCGTGTAGGAGATTTGCTCCTAATTGTGGAAATGCGCCTATTCGTGTGAGAAATATGCGTCTAATCGTGGAAACGCGCTTATTCGTGGAAATCATTCTGCGCCTAATTATGCGTTGCGGCTAATCGTGTAGAAAATTTGCGTCTAAATGTGGAAATGCGCCTAATTGTGTATAGAGGCTGCGCTTAAACATGCACAACGTGAAGACATAAGTAGTATGTAAAGGACGGATAAAATCAACTAGACCTACTTTCGTCATTTTTGGGGAGGTCACGGGAAGATATGTGATCAGGAGGTCAAGGTCACCATATTCCGGGACTTCCGGTCACGTATTTCTCCGCGGTGATGCGGTCTGGCGATAATTCGGTCGCGGGAAAAAGCCTCCGCGGATAGAAAGTAGTCCCAAATTCGCGGAGAAGCGGTGGAAATTCTAAGGCAATCTTCGGGACATTTTGGGAGCGAGAGGGGCCCCTAGTTGACCGATTGAGTCGAGTGAGGTATCAAAGTGAAGCGCTCCATCCAGGGCGATCAAGCCATGGGTGGGTGCATGTAAATTGAGGATTTATCCCGAAAATATAAAAAGCGGAACACGGACTGTACCCCTAAAATAGGGGAAAACTCCTATCAACCAGGCCCAAAAGGGCTAATATCGGTCCCCGGCTTATCGGACCAGCCTATCAAGTCATGGATGGGTGTATGTAAAATGAGGAGTCGGAAAATATAAAATGCGGAACACGGACTTTACCTCAACAATAGGAGAATGATTCGAACATTTGCATCTATACTGGAAAATGACTGTATAGGGTATGGGGGTGGTCATTTTTTGTGGATTTTTCTGTGGGTTGTGGGGTCTTGTTGTCTTCGTCTCACCACGTAAAACACGATGGGAAGGGTCCCGGAGCTGAGCGATGAAATATTTCGAAATGTCCCGGTACCGGGTAGATCTGTATATAGGCCCATACTGGCTCAGTGGATAGGTCCATACTGGGAAATTCACACATGTTCATTGCGATATTGGTTGCGGGATATTGTTTTTCACGTCTAACCACGTAGAACACGATGCGAGGGGTCTCGAAGTTAAGCGGTGACATTTTTTTGAAAGGTCCAGGTGCCGGGTAGGTCTGTATATTGGCCCATACTGGCTCAGTGGATAGGTCCATACTGGGAAATTTACTCCTGGACATTGCGATATAGGTTGTGGTATCTTGTTTTTCACGTCTCACCACGTAGAACACGATGGGCGGGGTCCCGAAGCTAAGCGGTGAAATTTTCCGAATAGTTCACGGAGATCAGGATAGGCCCATCAGCCTACTGGCTCAGTGGATAGGTTCATACTGGGCAATTCACACATGTTCATTGCGATACGGGTTGTGGGATCTTGTTTTTCACGTCTAACCACGTAGAACACGATGGGAGGAGTCTCGAAGTTAAGCGGTGAATTTTTTTTCTGAAAGGTCCAGGTTCGGGTAGGTCTGTATATTGGCCCATACTGACTCAGTGGATAGGTCCATACTGGGAAATTTACTCCTGGACATTGCGATATAGGTTGTGGGATCTTGTTTTTCACGTCTCACCACGTAGAGCATGATGGGCGGGGTCCCGAAGTTAGGCGGTGAAATTTTTTGAAAAAGTTACTACGCGCATGCGTAGTGGGCAAATAGTGCTGGATGGACGTTTGGGGTATAGGTGAGCCCCTAGTGGTCCGATGGTGTCGTATGAGGTCTTATTTTCAAGCTCTTGTGGAGGAGCATCCGACTGGGCTAATGTATCTTTCATTTTCATTATTGTGCGCATGCGCAGTCTGGTCGTAGTATAGACAGCAGACATTCTGGGGGAGCGTGGGGTGTGTTTGGGGTAGAGCTGGACCATTATTGGTCCAAATGGGTCGTGGGAGGTGTCAAAGTGAAGCTTTTGTGGGGAAGAGTCAGAATGGCGTGTGCTTTTTTATTGCAAGTCGCGTCAATCTGCGCATGCACAGTTGGGTGTAGTAAGTAAAGTGGTCATCTTTGGTGTGCGTGGGGTTGTGTTTGGGGTAGAGAGGGCCCATCCTTGGCCCGAATGCGTCGTGTGGGGTGTCATTTTGTAGCTCTCGGTATGTAGACCACCATCTGAGGCATGTCCATGTGATCTGTGACGTCATTGGCGACGTCATGAGTAGAAGTATTAGCGAAAGCGGACATTTTGGGGTGTGTAGGAAAGCGTTTGGGGTAGAGATGGACCATCCGTGGTCCGAATGCGTCGTGTGAGGCGTCACCTCGTCGCCAAGCTTAACGCTTCAACGCCATCCAGAATTAGCCCTGAAGCTCTGATTTTCAAGATATCCCATGAAATTGACACGGGCGGTGACGCCCGTCAACGCCTGTCGTTACGCCTTAACGCCCATGATGTAGACCGGTGAGAGAACAACAGCAACAACAAGGATGACAGATCAATCATTTTATTATCGCCTCCAGTACATCATACCCAAGCTGGGGGAGCTGCGTTGGGTATGTTTACAATACAATTAGCCTCTTGTCCAATCAGAGTCCGCCATTTGGCGCTGCATCTGTCATATTCTTTCTTGCCCGTTAGATGTATTCTCGGCTGCTCTTGTCCAATCAAAAGTCGCCATTTCAGAAAGTTCTATTTTCGGCCATGTTCGCTCTGATCCGTTTGTTCTAATCGTCGTCGGGCAGGCCAAGATGCCGTTGAGGTAACATGTCCTCAAATAGTTGTTTGCGCATTCCGAGTATCTATCAGTGCATGGGCGAATACATTCATCCGATGGGGTGGTCGGTCAGCTTGGTAACCAGAAACGTGACATTGGTCACCCTCTCCACGCCTGCTCTAGACATCTACAATTTCCGGTTAGAGGCCCTGTCTCGGATCTTCAAGTACGTGGAAGCCATCTTCAACGATCAAACTACGGCATTGAAGTTGAATCTGGCGTTTGGTTATGTGCTGCAGCATAAGGAGACAGACCAAGTCCGATACTTTTACCCGAGCAGTAACATCCGGGTATTTGACCAACCGTTTACCATCACGGATATGGCGTCGCTAGAGCCCATGCTGGACCAAGTGGATCAATTGGATGTGTCGGAATGGGCCCAACAACAACGCCCCAACACCGAATGGGTCGTAGAGAGGGTGACCAATGTCACGTTTTTCGTTACCAAGCTGACCGACCACCCCATCGGATGAATGTATTCACCCATGCACTGATAGATACTCAGAATGCGCAAACAGCTATTTGAGGATATGTTGCTTCAACGGTATCCTGGCCTGCCCGACGTCGATTAGAACAAACGGATCAGAGCGAACATGGCCGAAGATGAATTTTTCTGAAATGGGGACTTCTGATTGGACAAGAGCAGCCGAGAATACATCTAACGGGCAAGCACGAATATGACAGATGCAGCGCCAAATGGCGGTCTCTGATTGGACAAGAGGCTACTTGTATTGTAAACATACCCAACGCAGCTCACCCAGCTTGGGTTTGATGTACTGGAGGGGATAATAAAATGATTGGTCTGCCATCCTTGCTGTTGTTATTGTTCTCTCACCGGTCTACATCATGGGCGTTAACCCTACCTGGCCTGGGGAGGGGGGGGGGCGAAATCGCCGCCCTACCAAACTTTCTGCGCTATCTCCGGAACGACAAAAAATAGAGAGCTGAAACTTCGTGACTTTATAGTTTATCACATGAGCCTATTTGCATGACCCCCGAGGAAAGGATCATGGGTAAATTCAAGATGGCGGCCATGTGGGTTCCCAGAAAAATGATGTTTTTGTCATATTCCTTCAAAATTTCTGCTTTTCTGCGGTGAAAAGTGGGCAAAAACCGTTTTATTTCACATCACATTAATATTTGCTAATTTATCAAGCTGTTTTTGCGGAGAAATTGCATAAATAAAAAATTCCGAAAATCAGACCGAAAAATCGACCAAAAATGCCGTTTTTGAAAATGACGTCACTGTGACGTCATCAAAGCGGCCATCTTGAATTTGTTTACATTTTCTGGTAGAGCTTGACCCAAGGGTATAGTGTGGTAAGTTTCAGCTCCCTAGATCAATGGGTAAGAAAAATAATTAGGGGTCCATTTCGACCCCCCACTCCAGGCCACGACAGGTCCCAAAAAGCCCAGGACAGATAGGATTAAGGCGTAGCGACAGGCGTTGACGGGTGTCACAGCATTTCGATGAATTAGTGTCAATTTCATGGGCTATCTAGAAAATCAGAACTTCAGGGCTAATTCACCAGGGCGTTGAAGCGTTAAGGTTGACGTTGGCAGGCGTTGATACAAGGTGACGCCTCACACGACGCATTCGGAACAGGGATGGTCCATATCTACCCCAAATGCTTTCCTACATACGCAAAATGCCCTCTTTCGCTAATACTTCTACTGATGACGTCACCAATGACGTCACAGATGACACGAACATGGCCTCAAATGGTGGTCTAGATACCGAGAGCTACAAAATGACACCCCACACGACGCATTCGGACCAAGGATGGTCCCTCTCCACCCCAAATACCGTCTTTCACACCCCCAAAATGCCCGCTTTCGCTACTACTTCTACTGATGATGTTACCAATGACGTCACAGATGACGAGGACAAGCCTCAAATCGGGGTCTACACCCCGAGAGCTACAAAATGACACCTCACACGGCGCATTCGGATCAAGGATGGTCCCTCTCTACCCCAAACACACCCCCACGCATCCCCAAAATGACCACTTTACTTACTATACCCAACTGCGCATGCGCAGATTGACGCGACTTGCAATCAAAAGCGCGCCATTCTGACTCCACCCCTAAAAAGCTTCACTTTGACACCTCCCACACCCTTTTGGACCAATATTGGTCCATTTCTACCCCAAACACACCCCCACGCACCCCCAGAATGTCTGCTTTCTATACTACGACCAGATCGCGTATGCGCAGAATAAGGAAAACAGACGATAAATTAGTTCAGTCGGATGCTCCTCCACGAGGGCTTCAAAATAAGACCTCATGCGACACCATCGGACCACTAGGGGCTCACCTAGACCCCAAAACGTCCACCCAGCACTATTTACCCACTACGCATGCGCGCAGTGACTTTTTCCAAAAAATTCACCCCTTAGATTCGGAAGCCTGTCCATCGTGTTATACGTGACGAGACGTGAAAAACAAGATCCCACAATGTCCAGGAGTAAATTTTCCAGTATGGACCTATCCACTGAGCTAGTATGGGCCAATATGCAGACCTACCCGGTACCTGGACTTTTCAAAAAAAAATCACCGCTTATTTTCGAGACCCATCCCATCGTGTTCTACGTGGTGGGTCGTGAAAAACAAGATCCCACAACCCATATCGCAATGAACATATGTGAATTGCCCAGTATGGACATATCCACTGAGCCAGTAGGCCTATATACAGACCTACCCGGTACCGGGATTTTTCGAAAAATATCACCGCTTAGCTCCGAGGCCATTCCCATCGTGGTTTACGTGATGAGACGAAGAAAACAAGACCCCACAACCAATAGCAAAATCCACAAAAATGACCACCCCCATACTCCATACAGTCATTTTCACCTATAGATGCAAATGTTCGAATCATTCTCCTATTGTTGAGGTAAAGTCCGTAGTAGTAGTGTCCCGTTAAATTGGGTCAATGACGCCTCACTGCGCATGCGCAGAATGACGATATTTCTTTGGTCCCCGGTATGACGTCACTTCCGGTTAGGGTGAATGAGGCGTGACCTTAGGACATGTCCAAACTTGTTTGTGTTTGTCATGTACTGGGGTTTCCCCCCACAATGGCGGCTAATCCGCCATGTTGGAGCCGCCATGTTGGAGCTAATCCGCCATTGTTGTAGAAAAAACGTATAAAAGGGGGTGATTTTTAGTGGTTTGGTGTATTCATTGCACTACCCCATGGAGCTCTCTGACCTACCTGCTTGCCTGACCAGCCTGCCTGCCTGCCTGCCTGCCTGCCTACCAGCTTGTTCTGACGAGAGGAGGAGAGAAGCATGAGACGTGGAGAAGATTTTCCAGGGGACCCAGCAGCACCTCCGGTTGAAGTCTTACCCCAAGACGAGCGTGTGAGTGACATTTATCGAAGTCACTGGGCTACCACACGCCATTGTTTTCACCGTGACCGTCGTCTATTGGACTTGTATAACTATCGACTGCAGGACCTCACGTATCTGTCTACCTATGCCGAGAACATTTTCACAGACCAGGTGACAGCGTTCAAGTTGAATATGACATTCGGGTACATTTTACGGCACAAGGATACGGACCAGGTGCGGTATTATTATCCCAGCAATAATACCTATGTGTTTGACCAGCCGTTCACGGTCACGGATGCTATTTCTCTGCAGCCACTCATCGACCAACTGACTACGTTGGACCCACTGGAATGGGCCCGGTTGCAACGCCCCAATACCAAATAGCTTGTGGAAATGGTGACCAACGTCACATTTTACGTCACGAAAATGAGAGATCATCCTATCGGTGCTCCTGTACTACTACCACCTTGGTTGCTTCATCGACGCGGACTGTATGCATTAACGGGAGGGGCAAAAGGACCCTACAAAGACCGGAAATGTCTGTTTCGGTGTTTGGCCGTGCATCTGGACGAGTGTAATCCCAAGGCTTGTGACACAGTGGCCAATGACTATTGGGAACAGTATTTACAGCAGCAAGACTTGGATCAGCGGCACTTCCGTGGAGTCCCGTTCAAGAATTTGGATGACGTGGAAACACAGTTCAACATCAATATCTTTGTATACCGATTACGATGCGAGGAGGATACATTAATATTTGTGGCTGAATTGGTTCATCGCTCAACAGAACGGTATGCTTCTATCATGAAAGTCAATGTCTTCGACCACAATGGCGTGAGTCATTTTTCGCTGATCTACAATATGAGCCTGTACGCTCAGTCCTACAGTTGTGCCCAATGCCATCGGGCGTTTAAGCAGTCTGGGCACCTACATCAGCACGAGAAGAGTTGTGACAACAGTTGTGACAACAGTGTGAAGCGAAAATTTCCTGGTGGTGTGTATCATAATACGCCTACTATTTTCGAGGAACTGGCCGATGAGGGTCTTATCATACCGGAGGAGGATCGTTATTTTCCCTACCGGGCGTGTTACGATTTTGAGGCCCTGTTGGAGCCCATGGACATGTTTTCAGCGAAAACGCAGTGGACGCAGCGCCATATTCCCCTGAGTGTGAGTATTTCCAGCAACGTACCTGGCTATGACGCTGCACCTGTCTGTTTCGTGTCTACCGGGGATTCCCATGAGTTGATGACCCGCATGATGGAGTATTTAGAGGAAGTCAGTGCGGCCAGTACGGAATTGTTGGTGTCCAAGTTCCAGGACGTACTGGACCAGCTGGACGATCGGATTCCTATACCGGGTGTATCGTTTAGTGACGATGAAGAGTCCGAGTCCGAGTCGGAGTCGCAGCCGGAACCCATGCAGTCGCAGGATGTGCCTTTACCTAAACCGTATGCGGAGAAATTGAAAGCGCGCTTCCTACAATACCTAGGCCAGTTACTGGTGCTCGGTTTCAACTCGGGGCGATATGACTTGAACATGGTGAAGGAATTTCTCTACCCCTACTTGGCCCAGGCTAATACCATCAAGTCCGTCATCAAGAAGATCAATATTCATATGGCCCTCACTACCACATCACTTCATTTCCTGGATGTACGGAACTACTTAGCTCCCAATTATAGCTATGTTCAGTGGGTGAAGGCGTATGACTGTGCACAAACCAAAGGGAGGTTCCCTTACACGTATATATCGACGCTCGACCGTTTGGAGGAAACACAGTTGCCACCCCGGGATGCGTTCTTTGACGATTTGAAGCAAGTGGAATGTCCGGAACACACGTACCGGGAACTACAGCAGGTATGGAACGATCAACACATGCAGACCTTGCGAGATTTCCTGATATGGTATAATAACTTAGATGTGGTTCCTTTCCTGGAAGCGGCCGACAAAATGGCTCAACTCTTTCGTCGTGAAATGCACGTCGACATCTTCAAGGAGTGCTTGAGTTTACCGGGTCTGGCGCTTCGCCATCTTTTTCAAGAGTGTCCCACGTACTTCTCGCTGATACAGCAAAAAGATGCGGACATGCATGATTGTCTAAAGCAGAACATTGTCGGCGGACCTAGTCTTATTTTTCACCGTTATCACGAGAAGGACGTCACTACTCTCCCCGGTGGAAAACCCTGTGCTAAGATCATCGGTTTCGATGCAAATGCCTTGTACCTGTGGTCTCTGGCCCAACCTATGCCCAGTGGACATTATACACGTTGGTTGGCGGAAGGCCGGCATTTCACACCGCAACGCACTCCCTACAAGCATCTGGCTGACCAGTGGTTGGATTGGGAAGCCTATCGACACTCGTGGGAGTGTGAATTTCACACGATGTGCCAGGCCCTGCCACATTTACGGCGTTTCCTAAAAGAGCGCGAGTACCCGCTCAGTCGTCGGCGACTCCTGAGTCTGCCACAGATGTTCGACGCCATTCGTTCTGGGGACCTCTACGGCTTTGTCGAATGTGATTTGCATGTTCCCGACACTCTCAAGCCTCTCTTCGCCCAGTGCCCTCCCATCTTTAAGAACACGCTGGTGGGTCGGGATGATATTGGAGACACCATGGGGGCCTATGCTGAGCAACACGAGTGTTTGCCTCGACCTCGACGGATGTTGATTGGCAGTATGTGGGCAGAGAAAATCTTGCTGGGCACTCCGCTGCTGCAGTGGTACATGAGCCACGGTCTGGAAATTACGAAAATATACCAAGTGATACAGTACGTACCCAACGCCTGTTTTGCGGAGAATGCTGACATCGTGACGTCTGCCCGTCGTCAAGGTGATCAAGACCCGAGTAAGGCCATCATCGGTGAATCGTGAAAATTGACGGGCAATGGGTATTATTGCAAAACGGTCACGAACCAGGATAAGCACGTGAACGTGAACATCTGTACTACTTCACAAGCTCGCAAAAAAGTGAATTCTCCTCTGTTTCGGTCCGTGGAGGTCATCGATGACGACACGTATGAAATCACTTTAGCTAAAAACAGTATCCGTTACAACCTGCCCCTGCAGATTGGATGTATGGTATACCAGGTGGCCAAGCTGAGGATGCTCCAGTTTCTGTATGATTTCATGGGTGTGTATTTTAATCCATCAGACTGGCAACTCATGGAGATGGATACCGACTCGGCCTACATGGCCGTCTCTAATGCGGATTGGGAGTCCCTGGTGAAACCTGAGTTACGTGCACAGTATGAGGTGGAACGGGACCAGTGGCTACCTCGACGTGACCATTACCAGTACGATAAGCGTACGCCGGGCCTCTTCAAGCTGGAGTGGAGTGGGGATGCCATGATTGCTCTCTCCTCCAAGACGTATTACTGTTACGGGGGAGACGAAAATAAGTTTAGCTGCAAAGGGGTGAACCGGCGCGATCCCAACATCGACAAAGCCTTGTACCTGAACGTGCTGCAAAGCCAGGCCAGTGCGAGTGGGACTAACCGAGGATTTCGGGTGGTGGACCACCAGATGCGGACGTACATCCAGCAACGAGACGCCTTTACTTTCTTTTACCCGAAACGGAAAGTCCTTCCCGATGGCATCAGTACCACTTACCTGGACTTGTGAAAATTTCGAACTATATGACTTTTGATACACGAGTTAAAAACTGTAAAGTCAGGATGGCCGAGTGGTCTAAGGCGCCAGTTAACAGTGCTGGTCTGCGAAATGCAGAACGTAGGTTCGAATCCTACTCCTGACAGATTTTTTGTACATACCACCTGTATTCTATTGTACATACCACCTGTATTCTATTGTACATAGTCTAACCCTTCTTGTTCACTTAAATAAAAAAAGTCAAAACCATCATTTTGTGTTTTCATGAATCTTTTTTTTTTATTGAACATCAATGAACGTCAGAACAACAACGTCATAACAACAACGTCATAATAAAAAACAATAGTACTGCGCAGTGCATTGAATCAATTAAGTTAACCAGAGAAATGGGGCATGCACATTACAACGAGAGGCAGTCCAGTCATAGGCGAGTACATCACGGTCTTCGGCTTGACAATAATCATCAAACATTTGTACGATCGTTTGCATAGAATGTCCTCTACTCCGGTGAGTGAGATAAAACACACAGAACTGTCCGCAGACACTACTCAAGGGTCCTTGTAATCTTTGAGTATTCCAACGCCACACTGTAGTAGATACGTCCATGAACTTCACCAAATCAGAATGCAGGGGTGCAAGTCCGTTGGAATCAAAGTATTCGCCTTGGCCTAGGGTGTCCACGTACACAGCCACCCAGTGTTCACCGGGTCGAGACCCAGGGTCTGTATTCAGGATGTAGGCTGCTGGGGTGGTGGAGTGGGTGGGAAACACATTGCGCGGAAACACACCTCGAAAGGGTACCCGAGGATCTCGCTGGAGTATGCCCATCAGCTGCTCTGTATCCATGACTCTAGCTGGCGTAGTCACACAGGACGTTTCTTTGCTGATCCACGCTGATGACGTTATCAAACTCGGCGTAGCAAATCACGTTAATGGTCTGGGCTAGAGGGACGGAGAAACGCAGTTCCAACCGTAAGTTTCCTTTCTTGAGCAAGGCCAGTTGATGATCGTGTTCCAAGGTGGGAGTGAGGTCGAAGGCGAACAACGTGTACCCACGGTGAAAGTCTCGTCGACTGATGGTATTTCCTTCGTCCTGGTTGTTTTGTCCTGTGTCTGTAAACAGGTTCAGGTAGCTCCGCACATAGTGTTGGTTACCAAAATCGGGTTGTAATGGACGGGCTGGAATTTGATGGCCGGCCACGTGCAGTGCCAAAAAGTTGAGGTTGAAATGTTGAAAGTTGAACGGATTCTCATCCCACTGTCCATTGTTGGTCACCCACGCCAGGGTAAGACGTTTAGGGAGATCCCCTAGAAATAAATTTTCACGATTGGCCATCATCGTACCTGCTGGCACAGAGAACACCTTGGTCTGTACGCGTCGGATGGGGTACAGGGCTGGTTTTTTCGATAAGGCTTCCATGTGACTCAGCAACACCCCCTGTTGCAAATCCACCGTACGGACAAACAGGGCTGCATCTTCAATGACGATGTTGTATTGGGGACCAGCAGCTTCATCGGCCATCAACGCGAACGTGGGTGTGGAACGGATCAACTTGATCTTGATGGATACACCGTTCATCATGTAGCGGTCTTGCAGGAACAGATCGGCGTGCAGTCGTCCCATCATATCGACGGACTTGCTAGTGCTTGTAAACTGCCTGCGCATGGTGAACCCATTATTGGCAGCGAGCACGATATTCATGGCTCCGGGTGTATCCCTGTAGTACAGCGAGGCTTGCAAGTGTGATTTTTTTGGCATCTTCGTACGACAACAGCGTCTCGATGTAGGCTCGGTACGGCTACGTATTGGTGGACGTACTGATGAGTTTATCGTTCAGGCTGATATCCACCTGTTGGAACAAGGAGTGCAGCCAAAGATTCACCGGGCCTACCACCGCATCGTCCGCCATGGGCGTCCCGTCGTTGTCCATTATTTTGGCTTTCACGTACAAGTACGTGTGGGCTAAATCCAGGTAGGCCGTATCTTTGTTTTCAATGGTAAATTCCAGGGGTCCCGTACCCGTCAGACTAGCCAGGGGTCGATGTTCTACCCAACGTCCTTCGGCCACACTAATCTGTGTGGGTGGAATAGTCCACAAATCCAATTCACTGTTGGTAGACGGACACGACTCGGAGTGAATGAATGCCATTATGCGAAGATGTCTCTCCTACTCTTCTTCTTCCGGGGTGTGCGTCGTCGGTGTGTCTGTCGTCGAATGACTCTTCGCTGTACCCGTGGTTGTCTTTTAAGGGCTTTGGCGATCAAGACGCTGCCTGCTTCTTTAGCCCGTCGTTTGAAGGCTTGTCGGGGTGCCGTGCCTCCCAAGACATCACCGGCCACGTGCAGTCCACTGCGTACCGCTTGTTTACCCACCGCTTTGACGCCCCGTGTCACCAAGGGCAAGAACGTTTTGACGATGCTGCCCAGTATGTTACCCAATCCGGGACCTCGTTGCATGCGTGCACCGCTAAAGATGGGCAAGCTCCGTCCCGTTTGTTTCTTGTAGTAGTTGGCATAGCTGGGCGTATGCCACTGGTAAGGCACGTACATTATACGAAGTGAGGAGAACGGGCTTGTCGGAAATGAAGTGTCAGCACCACTTTCCCTCGTTCGAATGCGACCGGGTGTCCCGTGTCATCTCTTATATCCACCGTGATCGTGTTGATATCGGTGTGTCGTACGGGTAGGTAGAGTATATGGTTGAAACTCTGGTTGACTTGATCGCCATACTTCTTTTTAATGGGTATCACCCGTAACAGAGGTGTGTTCACATCGCCCACAATATGGCTGTCCACTGCGTCCGAGTAGACGTAGAGTCCGTACATACCTACTTTCATATCCATCACAACGTCACCGTTGTCGGTGGTGGGACCCGTGTAGACGCTGTAAGGCAGACCTAACATTTGCTGTAGCCTAGGACTGAGTTTCACACCCACGTTGGGGCTGAGCAGGATACAGGCCTTGTCGTTGTGTGCGTTGACATCGAAGATCACGTGATTCTTGAAGGGATAGGATTTCAGGGGTCTTGAACTATTCGTCACCTTCCGTAGAGACTTGTAATTCAACAAGGTGAGCAGACCCTCTATGAACGTCTTGGGCGTATCGTATTGGCCTTCGGGGAGAGTCAGTCGGTTTACTTTGCCTTCGTAGGTCACTTCGTACCATACTTCTTCGTCTCGTACGTTGTACCACGAGTAAGGGTATTGAATATCCACCAGTCCACATTCCCACCGTCCAGGTAAATGCAACGGTTGCGGTAATTGAGTCACGTACTTGGCCAAGGTGTTGTCAGGAAACACATCGAGCGAACTGTTACTGGGCAACGTGAGGTAAAACATGACGACTGAACTTTCTGGCTTCTGCACCGGGCTTTAATAGGGTTCCCTAGTAGGGCTCCCAGGCCTTGGGCGGCTGACCTTGGCGTCGTGATCGTCGCGGCGATGTGGCCGGCATAGAGGTCGCATAGGGGTGAAAAGAACGTCCCCGCCGTGAGGGTGTTTTGGGAGGCGTCTGCGCTTGCCATTCCCAGGTATGGGAAAGTCGAGAGGGTGCTTGCATCCAGTTCCAGCGTTCACGATTTCCTACCAATTCTCGAGGAACGTGTGTGTCTTTCAACGCTCTAGCAAAGGCTTCCCAACCCGGTGGATTAGAGTGTTTGCGAGAACGTACCGTATCGTTGATCAGATCGGTGATATGAGACCCCGGCACCGCTTGGTTTCCAATAAGCAGCTGCCCCTGGTCGGTCCAACCCATATCAGGATTCTGTTTCACCCGGTCCAACAATAAACGAGCCTTGGTCTTGAATGCCTTAGGGACACTGGCCAACACTTCCTCTTCGAGCTGAGGTGAGGCAGAGGATGAGGGTGGTGGTGTTGGTATGGGTGGTGTGAGTGTAGGCGCTGCGGGTAGTAGGGGTGGTGTACTACCCCTATATTGATCCATAAACGTTTTGTACCGGTTCAGCGTGTGATGGTAGAGTTGAATTTTCTCGTGATCGGGTAGTCGACGTTGGAGTATACTATTCATCTCTTCGTCCAGAGACTGGAGTTGTTGCACCGTGGCAGGTACGGGATAGGATGATTGCAAACTCTGTAACAGTCGAGGTTCCACCAGCATCATTTTTTTCGTATGTTCCATGACGTTAGCGTCCCAAGATGGATCCTACTAACGGTCCCAGTACGGTAGCGGCTAAGGGCGCGAGGAGTGCGCCGAGAAATCCACCTCGCTGTAACACCTGCTTCTTTTTCTTGACACTGCCCGTCTTCTTCACAAGCGTTCGGAGACCCGTCTTGTGCCGTTGCAATTTCCCTTTCTGCAGAGGACTGAGAGGAACATTCCCTTTTAACACATTGTGCGCCACTTCACACAAACACCGTACCAAGTCTGCGTCCGCGCCGCGCACCAGGGCCCGGCCCACCTCCGGTGGCGCGCTGCGTAATACGCGGAGGGCCGGCGCGTGCTTCCGTATCCGTGCAGACATGATGAGGAAGTGAATGCTAGAGGAGGGTTGTTGCTTCTTTTATTTGGGTGTGTACACCATCTGGAACTCACCGGGAAAAATGTGGGTGCGCAATCGAAGTGCCGAGGGTGTCTCTTGTTTCAAGTCGATGAGTAGATACCCGTGAGCCCCTTGGGTGGCATCTTCAAAGGCTTTCCGCACAAAGGCCGTATTTTTAGGGTACATCTGTTTTGCCAGGTGCATAATTTGTGATGCGTCTCTGGGGTTTTTGAATAAGACCACATACTGAGCATTCAAACTAATGTTCCTGTGCTCTTTGTTCTTACTGAAGAGATTCTGGACGATGTAGATGATGCTCAACCGACGATGATGGCTTCCTTTGGTAATCTGGGTGCCTCGGAGGGTTCGCTTCTGAGGGTAGATACGGGAGGCTGGCGGGTGAAAAGAGGTGGAGTAGTAGGACTAGACCGCGTAGTGGGCTGAGTGTGTGGTGATAGGGTCCGTCTTCCGCTTCTGAGGGTAGATACGGGAGGCTGGCGGATGAAAAGAGGACTAGACCGCGTCGTGGACTGGGTGTAGGGTGATCGCAGCGTCGTAGGAGAGAGAGTAGTGGTGGTGGTGGTGGTGGTGGTGGTGGTGTTGGGTGATTGCACTTGACGTTGAGACCCCGGTGGAGCAGCACTTGGACGAATGGTGGAGAAACAGGATATCAGGTACGCCAAATCGTAGAAGACTCCTCCAAATAGGGTACCCAGATGCACTACTACACACACCACGGTACCGACTTGTCCTTTTCGAGTCCGTAGCAGTAAGGGTAGATGTGCACTATCCATGGTACAACCCTACACTGAAGGGTGTAGGTGATGTGAGGTAGAATTTATAGTCGTTTCATGTCACGGGCTGACACCCAGGAATTAAACGAACTGGGCCAACCTTGCCATTTGACGAAATGATAGGGGATGCCACGTCGACGTTGCGTTTTCAAAATCTGTAGTAGTGTAGTAGTCTTTCCGTGTTTTCACTACCGGTTGTAATTCTGCCTCGTAAAACGTGCCTTGCAGTGTTTCTCCTTGTAGATCTTCCAGTTGATAGACGTGTGGATGTCGAGGCTTATGGCGAACGATGACAAAGTGCTCGTCACTCCAGTTGGGCAAGTAACTTTTCTCGAATTGCCCTTTGACTTTACTGATCCGTACCACATCTCCGCGTTTGTAACGGGGTGACCTGAGTGGACTGGGGTCTATCGAGTACAGCGTACGGCGCACTTGATGTTCGTTGCGTTCTGTCACATCGAGGGGAGCTCGCTGGATACTGCGATGATAGGCTCGATTGTACCCTTGGACCAGTTGAGGTAGCACATCGATGTACCGTCGGGTGTTTTTGGCGGTAAAATACTTGTACATTCGTCCTTTGAAGGTGCGATTGAATCGTTCCACCACAGAGGCTTTGGTCTCGTTGTACGTATGGAAGAAAAACACCTTCTGTTCCTTAAGAAAGGCTTGAAAGTGACGGTTGAGAAATTCTGTGCCTTCATCCGTTTGCAAATAGAGGGGTTTGCGTCCCGTCTTGAAAATCTGCTGGAACGCCCGTACCAGATTCTCTCCTGTTTTGGTCCGGATGGGCAGTACCTATGCGTACTTGGATAAAATATCGATACAGGTCAACATGTACCGATGTCCATCATTGTGGGGTGCAAATCGACTCATATCGACCAAATCGGCCTGCCATTGTGCGTCAACGCCTCCTACGATGACTCGGTTACGGCGAAAATGTCGTCGGGCTGCTCGATGTAAGCTATAAGTGTCTTGGGTTTTTAACCATTCTCGAACTTCAGTTCGACTGATGCCTTGGGAATGTGCAGCTCGAGCGAGCGCTCCCACAGCGCTATAAGCGGCTGGACTGGTAGGGTTGTAATATAAATCTGTTAACACCTTGTTCACAGTGGTACGCCACGTGGATTCCTGCCGCCCAGCTTTTCTCATCCCCTCTGCGTCCCCCTCTTCCTGCCCTACCGGGTCCCCGTCTGGGTTGCGCTGTTGTGTGTTCGCTTCATGAGTAGACACTGACACTCTAGCCTGTGTGCACCCTATAGATATAGTACTTCATCGACAATGGGGATTACTTTTTCCAAGGCTGTCCATAGATCAGGGTCCAGAGTAAAACCACCTTGCTTCAGACAGAGGAGACAAAATAGGGACCGCGGAAAATGTAGACGTCGGCACACAGGTGAATGCTATCACCGTCCAGGTCACCCAACAACATCCGTTTCAAGGTAGTCCAGCCTTCCGGTGACAAAGAGACACGCGCTTGGGGTTCACACGTACACCAACACCTACTGTCGTCATCGATGAGCTCCACTCGTTTGGGGTACAACAATAGGGTGCAGCCAGGTGTAAGAGTGCGGGTAGCCACAGCGTTCGCGTCGGGGTGCAGTAAGTCGTGGACGTCGGGGATAATAGCTTTCAGCGCCTGCCATAATGCCGGACGGAGTATGAAACTTGAAATAAATCGGTTTACCTCCGTAAAAATACGTGAGGTGTGTTCCTCACAGCCTTATAATGTCACCCTGAAAATTGCAGCAGGTTTATCGAAAGAAAAGTAGGAATTTTTATCCTATCACGCGGGCTACGGTAACACAGCCATTGACATGCATAGCTGTACTCACATTTGCCTTCACACTGTATAGTGCTGTGTTACCGTAGCCCTGCTGCGATTTTCAGGGTGACATTATAAGGCTGTCAGGAACACACCTCACGTATTTTTACGGAGGTAAACCGATTTATTTCAAGTGTACCGGGTTTTCCACACCACCCTACCCATAACGTTACGGGTCTAAAAATCGATAAAATCATTAAAAATAGTGGGTTAGCCTGCCGCTAGCCTTCTGAATTTTTCAACGCTACACGATAAGTTCCCCAAGTTCAAGTTGAAATAAATTTTACACGTCAACTCGCATTTATTGCAAAATGACACCGGTTTAAAGTTGGAAAAGAAACACAAAATTTCTGCGAGCCTCAGCCAGCGCAATGTTTTCATGGCGAGATTTCGCTGACGTCCGCGCGCCATTTTCCAACATGGCGGCTCCAAAATGGCCGCCTAGACTATAAATAACGCGCAGTATCTAGCCATTCATTCACAACTACATCATGACTACCAGACGGAGGCTATTCAACGCACAAGATCCTAGAGAACATAGGGAAGTGATTCACACCAGTGGAGAAGACAACGATGAACATGTGACAATAATTACCAGCTTACAGCGGGTGCATGAACATCATATTGCCGATACGTTGAGACGGCGAAGTGCACAACAAGACCAAGAGATAAGGGACGCTATGGAAGAAGATGAGGATGTCACGGACGATGAAGAACTCCCCGAGATAGAGTGGTTAAATAACTACAGCGGCTACCACAACGACGGCTACCCAAACGCCGCCTACGGAAACAGGAATGACAACGCCGGCTACCACAACGCCGGCTACAGCAACAGGAATGACAACACCACCATCTTGGACAGAGATGGTCCGCCTGAACGAACAGATTGATCAAATGAATGAACACATTGATTAATTAGAAGAGGACAAGTGTAAACTACGTGTACAACTGACTAAGGAAGAGAATAAATCCACCTGTAGCGTGTGTAACATCGAAGAGACCATGTACGCCTTCTTCCCGTGCGGTCACCTATGCCTATGTCGGGAATGCTTGGTATCCCTAACATGTGTAAGGGGGAAGTGCCAGTGCAGTGAGACGGAGGAACTGCATTTAAAGATACGATGCCCTATGTGTAGGGCGTGGGTGTCCGGGGTGAAGAAAATTTTCCGCCCGTAAACAGTAGACTCTGGGTATTGAATTTTTTAATACAATTATACGCTATCAAGGCGCTTCAATGAACGTAGAATGAACATAGAATGTAGGAATACGGTAATGTCTGAATGTTTCAATGCAACAAGACTTGAAATGTTCAATATTTATGCAACAAGACTTGTTTGAACTCATCATCGTCTTTCCGCCCCTGGTGCACGTAGATGACGGTAGCAATCTGTTCACGTGGAATTCTGGGTGGACAGGCAGCTTCCAATGCCTGGGCAATTTGCACCTCGGTCACGTCCTGTAGTGCCTCAGTGATGAGCGCGTCTGATGGTATACTATTGTCCACATACGTATGCGTGTTGAAGACCCCGTTCTTGTTCACACAGCCTGCACATTGCTGGATACGCAAGTGTCGAATGCGGGGTCTGAGATGATCCAGGAATGTGTCGATGTACTTCTTATAAATATACTGAGACACCTGGTCAGACAGGGCTTCATGAATTACAGCTGTGAGACTCTGCAGCTTCCGCCACGCAGTTATTTTCAAGGTGACGCCCTGAGGACAAGGAATACGCTCTTGCGTATCTGACCTCATTTTCCATTTCCGTATATGCACCAGGAGCATGTCGTTGAATGTAGAACAGCTGACAAAGATGTCGTCAACCACATAAAATTTCGCTTCGTCACTCCCCTGGTGGTCAATGACCGCATCGACGGCGTAATCAATGGCCTGTAGTCTTAGCCAGGTGTCCAACGTCAAGGCAATATGCTTAGCTGGTTTGTCGTCCCAGGCCGGTGCGTTAAAATGCACTTCCTCTTCTTTGACACTCACAGTTAAATAGGGTGAGAGCTCCGAAGTGTTCGTGTGGGCTGCCTGGTAGGCCTGCTGGATAATGTCATTGATCTCCTGCACAAACATAGGAAGTAGCACCTCTTCTTTCACTGGCTCAGGCACTTGCTGGGGCACTGGCTGAAGCACTTGCTCAGGTATTTCTAAAGGTGTTAGTCGGGGCCGTTTGGGTCGTGCATCGCGTTTGGCAGGTACACCAGACTCTTGGTGCGTACGTTTGCTAGCTGTACGCTCTTGGGCTTCAAGTAGATCTGCTACTCTTCAAGTTTGGTAGCTGTACGCTCTTCGGTGATGTCCATGACTAAGATATCATCTTCTGAATCCTGGGCTTGAAGTAGATCTGCTAGTTCTTCATTTCCCGTCTTCTTCAGCACCTCCACGAAGGCTAGAAATGCATAGGGGCCACGGCGCAGTAGATCGTCGATGAGGGCTCTGTTTTGTCGTGAAGTTGTCTTCTGCGCCATGATATCTTCGACACCGTGTTTAAGGATTATGTTTTCCTCCATAAGCAGATCACATAGTTCGGCCACATGCTGCATCTCATCAATGAGGCGAAGACGGTACTGTTGAAGCTTAACTCGCTGGGATGACTCCATGACTGTGGGCTCAGGCTGGTCAGTAGCTGCTACGGTGTAATAGGCTGGTAAAATTGCACTGGTAAACTGAAAACCTTCTCCACGTTTCATACAGGCAGGCTGTTGAGGCAGGCAGGCTGGTCAGGCAAGCAGGCAAGCAGGCAGGCAGGCAGGCTGGTCAAGCAGGCAGGTAGGTGAGAGAGCTCCGTTGGGTAGTGCAATGAATACACCAAACCACTAAAAATCACTCTCTTTTATACGTTTTTCTACAACAATGGCGGATTAGCCGCCATGTTCCAACATGGCGGCTCCAACATGGCAGATTAATTTTCCAACATGGCGGCTCCAACATGGCGGATTAATTTTCCATCATGGTGGCTCCAACATGGCGGATTAGCCGCCATTGTGGGGAAAAACCCCAGTACATGACAAACACAAACAAGTCTGGACATGTCCTAAGGTCACGCCTCATTCACCCCAACCGGAAGTAACGTCATACCGGGGACCAATGAAATATCGTCATTCTGCGCATGCGCAGTGAGGCGCCATTGACTCAATTTAACGGGACACTACCACTGTCCGTGTTCCGCATTTTATATTTTCGGAGACAAGTCCTCATTTTACATACACCCACCCATGACTTGATAGGCAGGCCTGATAAGCCGGAGACCGATATTAGCCCTTTTGGACCTTGTTGATGGGAGTTTTCCCCTATTTTAGGGGTAAAGTCCGTGTTCCGCTTTTCATATTTTATGGACAAATCCTCAATTTACATGCACCCACCCACGGCTTGATCGCCCTGGACGAGCGCTCCACTTTGACACCTAACTCGACCCAATTGGTTTAATCTCGCCCCCAAAATGTCCCGAAGATTGGCGAAGATTGCCGGAGAATTTCCCCCGGCTCCCGAGTATTTGGGACTACATTATGTCCGCCGAGGCTTTTTACCCGCGACCGCATCACCGCCAGACCGCATCACCGCGAAGGAATACATGCCCCAAAGGTCAAGTGACCGGAAGTCCCGGGACTATAGGGACCTTGACCTCTTGATCACGTGATCTCCCCGTGACCTCCCCAAAAATGACGAAAGAAGATCTAGTTGATTTCATCCGTCCTTTACATACTACTTATGTCTTCACGTTGTGCACGTTTAGGCGCAGCCTCTATACACAATTAGGCGCATTTCCACAGTTAGACGCAAATTTTCTACACGATTAGGCGCAACGCATAATTAGGCGCAAAATGATTTCCACGAATAAGCGCGTTTCCATGATTAGACGCATATTTTTCACACGAATAGGCGCATTTCCACAATTAGGAGAAAATCTCCCACACGAATAGGCGCAGTTCCACAGTTAGGAGCAATTTCTCTACGCGATTAGGCGCAACGCAGAATTAGGCGCAAGATGGTTCAAATGATTAGGAGCAGTTACATGATTAGACGAAGCCTCCTTACACGATTAGGCGCATTTACACAAATAGGCGCAAATTCCGTACACGATTAGGTGCAGTTCCACAATAAAGCGCAAATTTCGTACAAGATTAGGCGCAGTTCCACCATTAAGCGCAAATTTCCTACACGATTAGGCGCAACACGTTATTAGGCGCAATTTTTTTACACGATTTGGCGCTGACACGATTAGGCGCAAATACACGATTAGGCCCCCCACAGGGGAATTTCCCCCGGCTCCCGCGTATTTGGGACTACATTATGTCCGCCGAGGCTTTTCCCCCGCGACGGCATCACCGCCAGACCGCATCACCGCGGAGAAATACATGCCCCAAAGGTCAAGTGACCGGAAGTCCCGGGACTATAGGGACCTTGACCTCTTGATCACGTGATCTCCCCGTGACCTCCCCAAAAATGACGAAAGGTCAAGTTGACTGTATCCGTCCTTTACATACTACTTATGTCTTCACGTTGTGCACGTTTAGGCGCAGCCTCTATACACAATTAGGCGCATTTCCACAGTTAGACGCAAATTTTCTACACGATTAGGCGCAACGCATAATTAGGCGCAAAATGATTTCCACGAATAAGCGCGTTTCCACGATTAGACGCATATTTTTCACACGAATAGGCGCATTTCCACAATTAGGAGAAAATCTCCCACACGAATAGGTGCAGTTCCACAGTTAGGAGCAATTTTTCTACACGATTAGGCGCAACGCAGAATTAGGCGCAAGATGGTTCAAATGATTAGGAGCAGTTACATGATTAGACGCAGCCTCCTTACACGATTAGGCGCATTTACACAAATAGGCGCAAATTCCGTACACGATTAGGTGCAGTTCCACAATTAAGCGCAAATTTCGTACACGATTAGGCGCAGTTCCACCATTAAGCGCAAATTTCATACACGGTTAGGCGCAACACGTTATTAGGCGCAATTCTTTTACACGATTTGGCGCTGACACGATTAGGCGCAAATACACGATTAGGCCCCCCACAGGGGAATCCCCATGACCCTGGTGAGAGTAGAACCAGCAATGCGAACACCAAAGGCTGGCACTTTATCCAATTGGTCGCGAGTCAGTATAATAGGAAAGGTTGAAAATACCCTGATTCATCTCAAGTACTAGAGGGCGGGTCCCCGACGTATACTTCTATGTTCAGCCAAATAGACCAATTGGGAACCCACCCATGGACATTTTTCTGTCTCATGCTGTGGAGTACGATGGAAGTGTCCCGAGGTTATTGGATGAATTTCGCAGAAAAATTCTGACTGTGCAAGTGTGGTGCATAGGCATATGTGGGATGTACCTTTTGGGGTCTAGGTGGGCCATCCGTGGTCCCAATGGGTCGTGTGAGATCGCTTTGAATTTGACGAGTAACATTGACTAAAATGATCCTATGTCTGCAATCTTGAATTCCTGAATTATTTTTCTAGCTGATGATTATAAGAATAGATCGATCTGTATTGTGAATAGACTTAGCTTTGAGAAATTGTTACTTTCAACTCCATGTAAGCACAATACCTTGAATTATACAAGCAAAATGAAAATATGAGTCCCATATGAACCCACTTGGTCATCATTTTGACGTTAACAATTGTATTCTCAGCTGAAGATTATGCCAACAGAATAAAATGTGATAAGCTATGGTGTGATGCTGCTCAATTTAAACAAGTTTGTACCTTGTCTGAAAATATTACCATGCATTATACGAGTAACATGAAGAAAAAAATCAGGCATATCCGGATGGCTCCTTGTAGTCGTCATTTTGAATTTAACCATCATTTTTAATCTGAAGACAAGCAGTTAGATTAACAAGCGCTGAATGAGCGCAAAGACCTCCGTCGAGGCAACAGGGTCAGTAGGGGAATAGTACATCACTGAATAACATAGGGGCGGATGCCAAGCTCAATTTTGCATTTGTTGACGTTAACTTCACCAGTGGTAATTAACGTGAGATTGAGGGTTCCCCACTAGCATGTCCAGCTAGGGATGTGGAAGTCACATTCCCCGCAAATAACATTTCTTTGATTTCACGTGCTTGAAATATTGGGGTATGGAATAGAGTATATTGATGGAAAACCTGGAATACTGCTTGAGACATTAGGCCCCTTCCCACCCACACCTCCCCATGAGAGGACACCCCCACCCAAATCAACACGTTAGCGGCAGAAATGAGACCCTGTGTGCCTAGTTTTACCAACTTGCTTGTGATTTTATGCTATAGGCCCTACACATCAACACTTCATATTTTGTATGTATACAGTATAGCATCCTCGTTGACAGAATCCTCTACAAAACACATCTGATTTTACCGACACTCCGTTCTGATCTGTCTCAGCATCATGTGCTGATTCAATGAGCTCGGAATAATTTTGTATACTGGTGTTACAGGTCACCTTCACCATAATGTATCAATTACCATGGACTTGTACATGTATCACATTCATATTGGATGGTGATGGCTGATGAGAATATTGCCCATATGGAACAAATGGCTGGATTCCAACGAATAAAAAGTTCATGTTAATCATAAACAACATACAATTAATAATACTATCAAATGATTATGTATATTCCTTGTCGACATCAATATAATACAGACAATATTATGACTGAATCAGGGTAACAGATATCCAAGGGTATATATGTCTACACTAAACTGAAGGAGATCCATGATGCGTATTATATTATGTTGTAAAACTTCACTTGCTAATCTCGATTATGTTGCTTATTGTGAAAATAAATGAAGTTATGAAAATAAATTTAGTATGATTGCCCATTACCCTCAAATTAGAAATATCTTCAGCAGCTAAAGTTAAGCCAATCATAACAATATATAACACCATGGTATTGTTGTAATATCACCCAGGTATTGATCTTTGGTTAAGAATGTAATGAGATACATATACCTGTTCTTTGTGTTATTCTGTATGCAGTTCATTCTGTATGTATTTTATACATGTACATATACCAGAAGTGGAATTGAAATTTGAATAAAATAATCAAAATATGTTCGGTTTTTACCTCTACTCAGGAAATGAAGTCTTTGTTTCTAGAAGCTAAATCATTTCAGACACATTCAAGTCCTCACCTGGTCAAGGGAGATAATTTTGTAAAAAAAACACAAAAAAAACAAGTATAGATCCACACTGGCGCAGACCAGGAAGTTTTATGACCTTTGATGATATTTGTTGAGCATGCTGCAGGACTTCAACTTTCATGAATCCGATATTATCCACACAATCCCATTCTACATGATATTTTTGCCATAGCACCGATAAACTAGATCCCTTCATTTATGTGGTCTAGATCCAGGAGCTATTGGGGGCTGCAGGTTTTGTAAAAGTTAGATCCAATTATTCTGAGAGAAGGAATGAAGTCCGGCATGGTTGTTTTAAGTTAAAACTGGGCATCCTTGAAAATGTCTGACCGATTGACACATGTATCACTCTGCCGGTCATCATTACATGCGTAATGTTTATTTCCTGAGGAATCAGCTGATATCCAATGTGGCTTGTGGCCAATCACTGACTCTGATTTTCACCACCCCTGTCATTCCACACCTTTCTGACACAGCTGAACCAATCAATAGTCTCTTTTGGTTTTTCCATTTCATCCAGTACATCCATTGTGTAACAGTCCTGTTGCATCTGATATCAGAAGTGCTAACCCTGCAAGTTGGAATCAATTGTATACATATTTAATATCAAAACTCACTTCATTGAAAATGTTGATCGCCTTCATTATATTTCATTCTTTCGTCATACACAACAAGATGAAATCCATCATACCAGTTCGCACCTTTCATACGTGTACTTAATAGAACTGGAGCCTGACCATGTTACAAGAATTTGCAAAAGTATGAAATGAGAACTGAGTACTATGAGAACTTAATCCAATCTATGAGTGATCGATAATATGAATTCTGAAGAACGATGATGGATCTTGACCACTGGTTGGATTGGAGTTCATGTTAGTGGCATGAGCACGATAATAATCCAGTCTATCATAATCTAGAAAAGGATTGTTTATATCAGTAACTTCTCTATGGAGCAATATTTTGACAAACGAAAATTAGATCACAAGAGGGAATATGTATACTGTGTTTGAGGAATATTACTGCCTCCCCAATGGAAGGCGAAATTTGAATGAATGGTCTGTGTTGTCAGTGTGTCTGATGTCCCCCTTGCAAAGACAAGAAAATTTATAATTTATAAAATGTAATTTATTATTTATTGATATATTTATTGATTTTCTTTTTGTCTAATTGTCTTCTGTTCAAGTCATTTGGCATTGGTAAAACCTGAAATGTATATCATGTTCTCCTTATTTCATCTAGTGATACTGTCTGTTTGGTTCCAGATCACGGGGCTGAACAAAGCATGTGAAATGTGATCGTATGGCAAATAAATGCCCAGTGGTATGTCCAGGGCTTAAAACTACCAAAAAAAAAAATTGAGAAAGCTTCCATCCATGCTATCAGTCAAAAATCTCAATAATGTAGGCCTACATGTGGAATGTAGACACTCCTTTGTTTCAGCTACAATTCAGAATAAGTTTTCAGAATATTATCAGGGTTTAACAAGCAAATTATTCTTCATCAACAAGTGTCACAGCACACAATGTGGATGTCACTAAACTGTTAGGATAAATGAAAAGAAAAGTATATGTATATTATTTATCAGCTTTATTAAATAAGTTTACAGACTCACGCAGGTAGATCAATTTGGTGCTTCTGCAAAATCAAACCATTATTCAACTGCCAAATGCCAAGATAAATAGCCCCCCCCCCCGGAAATATAATTTATCAGCAAAATTTAGAATAACTGTTTTTAAACAACCAGGCTGGTGGATATCATCAACTGAAAGAAAACGAGTATCAGTAAAATCAGGGCATCGTCGATTGTGCTGTTGTCTTCCAGCGAGTCAGTCAGTTTGATATGCAACAACAACAACAACTTAAGACTATTTGGTTGGCTTCGACATAAGTCATCAGCCGACAAATACTTTACGATATATAGAAAGGACGGGTAGTGTACTATGAATCATTGAGTTGTAATGACATCAAATGGCGACAATAAACTTATCAGAAAAACGGCAAAAAATCGCATTGTCCGTCTCTACAAGCTGGAGGGCCGCCATGTTAAATCTCTCGGTGGATGGGAGGACGCAAGAAAATTTATGACCTATCCAAAGGTTCTTAGCGTGACATGTACATGATCAGGTCAGGTCATTTGCAGCATTGCTGTTCTTCATTCACTACATAGTACTGTTCACACGCCCTATGACATGTACTTTTGTTGCTAACATTATGCAAGTTTTGTTGTTCAAAAAATAAAACTGAACATTGAACTTGTAGGCCTACTCGTTTGAAGCAGCAGACATTATAAATTTAGTTGGCCTAGATTCTGCATTGAAGATCAACCATTGAAACGCGGAAAACAACGAATTACGTCAATTATACCGTATTTTCGCCTGCATGTTGTCTGATCGTACTATTCTTGTTTATCTGATGATGCTAAACAATAATGATCTTGTGAACTTCGGAATAGGTCATAAATTTTCTGAAGATGTACCATTTTGCTGGGAGCACAGGACCGGATAGCTCTGGTTTCGAGATTGAGGTGGAACCCGACTACAGAAGCAAGGCCCACTCCAATGCATTGCAATGGGGAACCCCATTATTTCAATTGTGTCCAAAGAAAAGTGCCTCAAGATTTCGTCGGGAACCATGACGATCCCTATTGGAAATACTATGAGTCGTGGGTTCCCCATATGACAATTATTTGGCGGGAGATTTCACGTTGCGCTCCTAGACCTCCGTCTGATCGACGGAGGTAAAAATGGACACAAGGTATTTGGCTATGATGTGGGATCCAGAATAATGCCTTGATCAATATGAGCAACATGAAAAAGTATGATTTCAAATGGCCCCATATGGCCGCCATTTTGAATTTCACCATAAAATCTCAGGCATATATAAATAGATTTAATATGGGCGTAAGATGTCAGGCCATGTTCCGAGATCTCTCGATTCTGATACATTTGAAAAATGAGCTAAGAATATTGCAATGAACTATACGCGCAACATGAAAACGAGTGATTTCAGATGACCCTATATTGCCACCATTTTGAATTTGACCATCAATTCTTAATCTTAGATATATGTAAATAGATTCGAAATGGGTGCAAGATATTCCACTATGGTCAGAGATCTCTCGCTTTCGATAATTTGGACAATGAGCTAGGAATAATGGCTTGAACTACATGTATACGAGCGACATGAAACGTTTGATTTTCAGATGACTCCATATGACCGCCATTCTGAATTTCACCATCAAATATGGATCATAGGGATATGTAAATGGATTCAAAACGGACAGAAGATTTCAGGCTATGCATAGAGAACCCTCGGTTTTGATAAAGGACTAGTTGCAGTAAGATGGATTTCTGTCCTATAGGTGTTGCATTAAGAAACAAAATTTTCATTTCACCAGTACAACTGCCAACTTTGAATATTTCAAAGTGAAATAATAGCTGGGTATACACAAGAAAACTCGATCCAAAATTATGCATAATGCGCATGTTAATAGGATGCAAAAACGTGCAAATGTGGGTTTTTTTTACTTTTGAGGGGGAATCCCCATAGCATTTCCCTAAATTCCGAAAAGAACACTTCGCAAACCAAACTCATTCTGATATTAATCTCGTTATTATATAATCATGTTTCAGTTGTGTTGATTTCATTTTGGTTTAAGAAGTGTTTTTTGATAAAAATTGAAAAATCAATTCGTTGATTTTTGCAACATAGCACGAAGTGTTGCAATGCCAAATGCGCGATAGCAACGATAGATTACGCCAGTGGCCGTGTATTAAGTTCGTACGCTTCGGTGAACCACGCTTGATTTTTGTGAGTTCGAATCATGTCATTGACAAGAACATTTTTTTCGTGTCCATAAACACTTGAGATTATTTTCGCCGAATTATAAAGCATAATAGAACTTCAAAATGTCTTGAATGACAATTAAAATTATAGATAATATTTTTTTAATTCGATTGTGACAAAAGTTCTCGAGCAGATGCGTACAGTGTCACAGTACACATGTATACATGTTGGATAACTGTTCTACCTTCAAGTCAACCGCTGAGCGTTTTTATTCGTCAATTTTCACTCAGATCTGTTAGTTTGAAGGCATCATAGAAACCCATTTATATAGTGTTTGACTGTCAGCATGAGTGCCACCTTTGGAAAGGTGAAATGCGAACAGGCCAAACAAGAAAGTTATCTGTGTCGCAGTTCGATTGGGCTCAGGGTGAATGTGAGCATGACATTGACGAACATGGTTCTACAGATCTGCTCGAAGAAACAATGAACCGGCAACACCTAAGGTTACGCCTCCAGCACCCACACCAGATATTCCCGGGGACTGCGTTCTTCTTCCCTTTGCACGTGTCGGAAGGTCAAGGGCAAAGTGTTGTATTTGCAGAAGAAGAGGTGTGAACATGAAGTCTGTTCCACCTGAGGCCCGAATGGATATTTTTATTCCACAGGCCATTCTCGCGCCAACAGGAGTTATTTGTTGCGCCAGGCATTTGATTGGAACCCAGTTGAGAAATGGGCACGAAATCGACGAGAGCAGTTTAAAGAATCGAACTGTAACATTGAACGCAGGAGATGTGACCGCCTTATTGGCACAGCTACGTGTGGTTGTGCTGTTATCTGAATCCAAACGAATCAGCTTTGATCCAGAAACTATGTCAGATGATGACATGTATAATCTTACAGGCCTGCGAAACGATCAGTTTGATGATTTGGTTTCCCATGTTCACAGTATGCGAAGTACCAGGTTAAGGTCCACCAGACAAGCTATTGGGATGCTACTCCTCAAGTTAAGAACGCATCTGTCATTGAGGTGAGATTGAAAATCATATTATGGAGTTGTTTTTTTCTTAGAAATATTTCCCATGTTGCAATGGAACCCAAACGTTCAATATTTTGTATTATATATAGGTCTACAGAAACGCATATCAGCTCCCCCATATCAGCTCCCCCATGATATCCCAAATAAAGGATATATGAAATTAATTAGATTAGCTGACATAAATATAATTAAGACATCATTGAACTCAAAATCGCATTTTTAATCATCCACAGATTGTTGGGAACACTTTTCTGCATCAACAAACGCTATCAGGTGTCTAGAATTATGCAATCGGCAAAGGCAGCCCTAACCACAGATTTTGTGCCTCTCTATTTCGGATTCCAGCATATTACACGGATGCAAGTTATTGAGGAGCATACCACAGATTTCGCCATCCAGCTCTTCAGTACATGGGTTTCTGATGCAGCTATTCTGATTCTTGATGGAACCTATGTTTATATACAGAAGAGCTCCAAGTACCATTTTCAACGACGCAGCTTTAGTCCCAAATGCAGATGTTGAGAATCTTCAAGAATTCATCCATGTTGTGGCTGCTTTGTGCAACAAATACAGGCCTCCAGTGGCGACAAATAACCTTACAGATTGTGACGTTGCCGTAAAGATGCTTGAGCAGCTAACGTCGTTCAAGAACGTGTAAATACAGAAGTTCGCCCCAAGCACGGGTCCTCAACCTGGTCACCGATCGATACTTCGGGCGCCCTTCCCGATTTCCCAACATTATCGGAAGAGGAAATTCGGTCGCTAACCTTCGGTGCATACCAGGTAAAACAAGCCTCCAGTTATGTGGACGAATACCTACAAGAGGGGAAACCGCGCATCTTTGTAAGTCGAGCGACATCTGACATAGTTCATGCCCTTATCCAGTCAAGACACACGTCTTCAAAACAACACAATCTGTGGATACAGTTTCCTTACGAATCGGTTGATGGCTGGTACTGTCAATGTCATGTTGGTGCCCGAACTGCGGGGTGCTGCTCCCACGTCGCAAGTATCATCTGGTACTTGTCATTTGCAAGACACGAGGAATACAGTCGTAAACCGGACAGACTAACGCCTCTCCTGCAGGATGCCGCGAATATTCCCAGCACGGATACAGAGGACAGCAGTTCCGATGATAGTGACTGAGGAAACGATCAGCTGAATACAAACTGTATATATATTCTATCTGGAGCTTCAAACCGAACTGTATTTAGGTGTATATTATATTTCAATCATATACTTTTATTACATGAAATATGAAATGAAACTGTCAGAAAATGACAAGGAAAAATTGAGTAAAATACTAGAATGAAAATACATATATTTCTTATGTTATATGTGGAACGATAAATTCGTTTGGAGTGGCCTAATCTCGAAACCGGTATCATTAATTTTTAGACATAGGGAATCCGCTGTTTCGTGCAGCGTCACAGAGCTTTCACATAAAAGCGGCTTGACAATAGAAGGTCAGCGTAGTACCGTCCGCTATCTTACCGCAACTCGTCCTTTGCCTAGTGAGCTAAGAATAATGCTTTGAACTACTGGAGCAACAAGAAAAAGTGTGATTTTCAGAATACCCCAAGTTCGCTATTTTGAATTACACCATCATATTTTGAGCTGAAAATTATGCGAACAGATTCTAAATAGGTGTAAGGAGTTAGACTTTGATGTGAGATCCACTGATGTTAACAAATTTTCACAATGATCAGAGAATAATGCATATTATATGAACAAACTGCATGTAGAGGCGTGACTGACGGGTAACCCCACATGATCGCCATTTTGAATTAACACATGATGGTTAATCACTAGAATTATGGAAATGAGCTAAAAATTAGCTCACTTTAATATTCCATAGTATATTATTCCCTTCCACCTTGAACCCTACCACACAAAGAACTAGTTTAACATGGGTACCCATTTTAACAAGCTGAGTAGCTAGCAGGTCCCCCGCCAAAAAGCTTGTCTGGAAATGGGCTTCTCACACACAGGGGATATAATCACCATATATATTTTGTGTGATGGTAAATTGTTGCTAGGAGTGGGGTGTTGTTGATGTGAAGGAGATATAAATGTGAAGGACAATGTTACAAATTGTCTTAGTCTATGGAAGGAAGGGGACAGCGTGATTGAGAAAGATCATCTGGTGGCATAGTTGTGCCGAAAAATGAGTGACTTTCTTCTGAGATCCCAGCCATCCGCTAAGTTTGAAGTTAATCGGTTGAATTGTTCTTGAGAGATTGCGTTCACAAGATGGTTGGGATGGAAGGACGGTATGAGGGAAGGAAGGACGGATGGGTAGCTAGTGATGTAAAGTCACCCTCCATATTTGAAGTTGATCGGCTGAATTGTTCTCGAGATATCGGGTTCATAACATTTTGGAGATGGATGGAATCTAAGATGGCTGACGGCGGCTTGTGAAGTCACTCCCCAGATTTGAAGTCGATCGGTTGAATTGTTCGAGATATCGTGTTCATAACACCGTCGACTATATTGTTAAAATATAGTCGACGGCGGCCATCTTGGTTAACGCAGTTTGGTGAAAAACAATTCCAGTCATCTTCTTATTGATGTGAAGTCACTCCCCAGATTTGAAGTCGATCGGTTGAATTGTTCTCGAGATATCGTGTTCATAACATTTTGGAGATGGAATCTAAGATGGCTGACGGCGGCCATCTTGGATAACGCAGTTTGGTGAAAAACAATCCCAGTCATCTTCTTATTGATGTGAAGTCACCTCCCAAGTTTGAAGTTAATCGGTCTAACTGTTCTCGAGATATCGCATTCACAACATTTTTGGGATGGTTGGAATCTAAGATGGCCGCCATGGCCGATGGCGGCCATCTTGGATAACGCAGTTTGGTGAAAAACAATCCCAGCCATCTTCTCACTGATGTCAAGTCACCCCCCAAGTTTGAAGTCAATTGGTTGAACTGTTCTCGAGATATCGCGTTCACAACATTTTTGGGATGGTTGGAATCTAAGATGGCCGATAGCGGCCATCTTGGATAACGCAGTTTGATGAAAAACAATCCCAGCCATCTTCTCAATGATGTCAAGTCACCCTCCAAGTTTGAAGTCAATCGGTTGAACTGTTCTCGAGATATCGCGTTCACAACATTTTTGGGATGGTTGGAATCTAAGATGGCCGACGGCGGCCATCTTGGATAACGCAGTTTGGTGAAAAACAATCCCAGCCATCCTCTCATTGATGTCAAGTCACCCCTCAAGTTTGAAGTTGATGAGTTGAATTGTTCTCGAGATATCGCGTTCACAACATGGTTGGGACGGACGGAAGGACGCACGGACGGACGGGTAGCATTTCCAAGTCCCCCTTCCACTTACGTGGCGGGGGACAATAAACAATGCCATCAAAGTTACATTTGGCGTCCTTGGTCGGTCGTCTACATCTGAGTGTAAAGATCATGACTGAATTCAAAATGGTTGCAATGAGGTGCCCTCAGAAAGTAGCATTTGTCATTGTTTTTCGTGCATTATTTATTACATTTCTTGCCCACAAGTGCATAAAACTAATTTATTTAGCCTAAATAATCAATCTTCATCGCACTGGTATGTTAAGAGAAAAATCGTTGAAAAAAACATCGGCGGAAAAATGTCTTCCGACCAGATGACGTCACCGTGATGTCATCATGATGGTCATCTTGATTTTTTGAAAGCATTTTATGGTAGACGTTGGCCAAAGTATATAGTATAGAAAGTTTCAGTCCTCTAGCCCGGGGAGTAACGAAAATAGATAGGTAGCGAACACCCCTCCCCCCATCTTCCCAAGAATGCAATTAATAGACTCAAAATACCCCGATTCTGAGTAGGGTTCAGTTGCTGGTAATAATTAGCTATAGGTAATGTGTATATTTGTAACAAATCGGATTCAAACACCTCAGTAAGCCATAATTTGATAGCCATTTGGCTTTCCTAAGACACAGAGAGCAGGAAAATCGATATTTTATCATCTGTGGCGGCCATCTTGGATTTTTGTGAATTCTATAGGAAGGTCAAGAGGGCTCCTTGGCTGAAAATTATCAGTAGCCCTTAAGAAAGCATCATGCAAAATATGGCGCTTTTATCCGGCCTGTAACGGTAATTTTGAAAAATGACCCTAAGCCACCTGACTATTAGCAACGAAGTATTTGACCCACAAAACACAGTTGACATAGTTTTTAGTGCGTTTGAGGCAATTTAATTGTATTTTGGAGATGGCCCCTCTGTGACGTCACAGGTCAATGACGTCAGCATACTTTTTGATATTAGGCGATTGGTATTTGCGCAATCAATTGACACCAACCATTTTGCCATATTTCAGGAACGAGTGAAGATAGAGACATTTTCCTACGAAGTAGAATTGTCCGGTAATTAGTTAACACACAATTAGCTTACATTACATTAAAATACAAACAATTTTCATCGGCCACATAAGAATGATCTTTGTCAAATAACAGCAAATTCTGATAGTAACTCACAGAACAGTGTTTGGTACAACTCAACTGGAAAGAAAATAGGCAGTGAACTCACTGAGGTCTAGTTTCGCGTTATTGATGTATTGGGTTGTCTTTCCTTCCTATGTTTCACCACTGCGGCGCAGAAATCACTCGAAGCAGTCTCATGTTTACCATGACACTTATCAGCACGGTAATCGATAGGCCTACAGACAAACAAGAGCCCACATTGACTTTAATATACGCCCGTATCGTCACTCCTTTGTATCCTCCAACAAAAAAGTAGATTTCCGAATTTTGCATCACCTTGACCTTGATCTAAATTTTGGTACATCGTCTTCCCTTAATGTATCAACGGACACAAAAGGCAATTTTTAACGGTTTCCTGATTTTGGGGAAAGTGACTTTGACCTTGACGTATAGTTTGATACGTGACACATCGTCTCCCGTTGATGTATCTACAAACATAAAAAAACATGATTTTTATCAATTTCCTGATTTTGGAGTCATAGTGGTCTCTGAGCTTGACCGAAAGTTTGATACGTGTGACACCTGCCCCCTTCATGTACCTTCTGACACTGTAAAAAGTGTTTTATAACGATTCCGATTTTCGGATCACTTTGACCGTGACCTCCAATTTTGTACGTGACACATCCTTTCTCCCTAAAAGCCATAGTGACCGTTGACTTAAGATCTCGACCTCAATTTCGCTACACGACATCGTCTCTACCTAGTTCATCCACTCACAAAAATGGAACTGTTACCATCAGAATAAAATCCCCTGACGTTCATGGAGAGATATGTCACTCAAGGTGCATTTACAACCTCAAAAAATCTTGACGAGATGTGCAGTTTCAAATAAAACATAACGGTAGCAGTCACAAGAAACAAATCCCAGTATTCAGTTCTATTTCGCAATATAGGAGAGTTTCTTTCAAGTGAAACCTTTCTGACTCTTTGAAAAAGGATTATCGGCTTTTTGCGCATAAACAGTGATGATGGACGAACTCTGGCAGCGAAACCGTCAAACTTCTGGCAGTGACGGCAATCGTAATATTCCAATTCCTTAGGCGGATATAACGAAGATACCAAAATATCCGCCACGGTAAGCATAATGCAGGCGCGCCGGAGCCGTTTGGCAGGTCCCCCCCGCTCCCAATATGAAAGCGGGACGGGGGCAAGAACCGCTTCCCCCTCCCATTATATTGACTGGATTGCCTCAAAAGGTGTCAAAAATTGGTACATAGGCGTCTAAAATCTCCAACACTTCCGGGGAGTACCCCGAACCCCTCTTTCTTCTTTCACGGGTCCAATTTTATCGTGACTAGTTTCAAATTGCAGTTGCATGCAAAGTGCCAACTTCTTTTCAGTGTTTGTTCTGTCTGATTTAGTGTTAACTCCAGCACAGTCTTTATGAATTATCAGTTTATGATATCCAGTTCCCCCGTGTCTAATCCCGTGTCTTATCCCCGTGTCTAATCTCCGTATCTAATCCCCATGTGTCTAATTCCGTGTGTCCAATTCCCTTGTGTCTAATTCGGCTTAACCCGGGGCTAGGGGCCGTATGAACCCATGTACTTCAAGATTCTCATGGTGCTCATATGAACAGTCACAATGAAAGCGTGACTGAGATACATCATTCTCTAGATGACGACTTTACAACGATTATTATGGATTAAGAATACTGATCAGCGATACGGATTTGATATTTTTGGAACATGATGATGTCTTGCCGGCATCAATGAAATCAGTTTTGAATTTGGTGGTAATACTGTTATATGGAATATGGAATAGGTCTTTGGATTATGGACGCGGATATTCTTTGATGGATGACTGAATTATGAATGACGGACCAGACGCTTGTAATCCGTCTCTCTTTTTTCATAAACTCTCTAATTCCCGCCGAAAATTGTTGCGTTTGGCACCCACAGCTTCAAACAATTCAGCTTGTCATTGATGCAGCAGCTTGCGCATCGATGAATGAACCTATTCTTGCAGGGGTATTAGAATTTGACTTGTGACTTAAACTGATGAACTGGTGGTTTAATCTGAAAACCAATATTTGCGGAAGACTTTTTTCCTCTTTGAAAGAGTTAGAAAGGCGGAAATTGTGACAATTTATCTTCTCCGAAAATGCGTAAAATGAAAGGTAAATTTAAAAAAAAAATCCCAGGGGGAAGTCCCGGACACCCTCTGCCGGTTCCATCCCCGAGTGATCCGCTGCGCCTGTAATAGTCCATTCTCATAAACGGTATTAAGATGTTAAGGATATTCACAAATTGTTTGTCAGCTATCATCTGTAAATAGCAATCCCCATATAAACAATCGACCAAATGGGATTTTACCTGAACTATGCAGTATTCCACGAGAACTCGTCAGGTGTGTCGAGTCTGGATATTTGAATCTCGTACACTAGATACTGGTACTGATGTTACACCATACATACGGGTACTGACGTTACACCATACATACTGGTACTGACGTTACACCATACATACGGGTACTGACGTTACACCATACATACTGGTACTGACGTTACACCATACATGTACATGGCGGATTCCACGCAAAACTGTACCACTAACTCCCATTTCTGTCTGTCCTTGACGGATTATGACATTAGAAACACCAATAACTTGGAAAATATCATAAACAAACACAGTTCCCTGTACCTTATTATCTAAAATGTGTCATTGAATTGCATAAGATGAAAATAAACAAGTGCCCCTATGAATTATTTGAACAGTTTTTAGTTTAGCGGAACAAAACACAAATGACATTAGTAACATTTGTGTTACTAATGTCATTTGTCTGTCAAAATCTATTTCGTATATGTACAAAAAAATTCTTATAACAGAAGCACTTGCATATGCTCAGTGGAATTAGGCCAAGCATATTGATGTATCTGTACCATTGTCAGTGTTTGTCATCGCCCATGCTGTAATATTGAGCCTTTTCAAAAATGTTCTAATGTCATTTCTGTCAAGGGAGTTGGACAGACATGACACTAGAAACGTTTTTCAAACGCTCATAGTATCGATGTATTGGTATTTTATACACTGGCAATGGTACATATATCTCAATAAGGTCAAGCTAGTACCACTGTAAATCTTTAATTGATTAATTTAATTGACATTTGTTTTGTGGTGAACATTGTTAAAAAAGTTGGACAGACATATGACATTAGAACAAATGACACTAGAAACATTTACATTTCTGTCTCTCTATTATACTGCAGATAAGAAATGTGCAGTGTAAAACTGTTTATACTCAGATATGCATACATTATACAACATTTGTGGGTTTAGCAAACACAGTACAAGACACAGAGTCAGTATTTTAACATTTTTAATGTTGCAAACGTCATTTTCCGGTGAGACAGACAATTTGACGGAAAGTGGTACACTTTTTTGTGGAATCCGCCACATACGGGTACTGACGTTACACCATACATACTGGTACTGACGTTACACCATCATGACCATACATACGGGTACTGACGTTACACATTATATACTGGTACTAACGTTACACCATTTTCCAGATATGTACAGTTATGCTTGGGTGTTGTTATGCCTCGTGTGACAGCTAATGCCTGGTAGTTTGACCAGGGACCGTACAATATTTTATTGTCCCTGATTTGACCATGATATGGAGGGAATGTTCGCAAATGCGGACTAATCTGAAAATATTTAGGGAAGGATATAAATAAATACTATATTCCATCTTCACTGACTATTGTCCTTTTTCTTTATTCGTTTCAGAATAATCGGCATTATAATAATACATGTAATTGACAATAAACTAAAATATAATATATAATATACATTTCCTGTCTTATTAGACTTTCAGTCTGTGCAACTTCTAGCTACGACATTGTCTAATATATGGCAACAAGATCTCACGAGTCTAAGTACATACATCTTTCTTCAGTATTGTCACAACAGTTTAACAGAGATACAGTATTATAACCATCAAGTGGATCATAACCCTACCACTGAGCGATCGAATGCAGAATTGTACGTTTTCAATTATCGTGAGTCAGTTTGAGATTGTACAACACAGTACCCCGGTAGTATATTTCTGTGCTCAATTTATCGTCTTCCCTATCTGGCCTGGGCTTTTTGAGACTATTTTTCTTACCCCTTGAGCTAAGGGTCTGAAACTTACCATACTATACCCTTGGGTCAAGCTCTACCAGAAAACGTACAAAAAAATCCTAGCAGCTTTCAAAAACGAATTTTTAATTAATGTCTTTCTCCGCAAAACCTGCATGATAAATTAGTAGGTATTAATGTGATGTGAAATAAAATAGTATTTTGCCCACTTTTCATCGCGGAAAAGCAGAAATTTTGAAGAAATTTGACGAAAACATCACTTTTCTGGTACCTCACGTGGCCGCCATCTTGAATTTACCCATGATTCTCTGCTCGGGGGTTATGCAAATAGGCTCAATATGATAAACTAGACAGTCGCGAAGTTTCAGCTCTCCATTTTTTGTCGTACCGGAGATGGAGCAGAAAGTTTGGTATAGGGTGGGGGGGGGGGCATTTTGCTCCCCCCCCCCCCGGGGGCCTGGTAGCGTTTAATGTTATTTTTCTCGGTTGAAGCATGAATTAGAGAGAAATTGCTTACTCTGGTTGGTGTAATGTGTTTATGTAATCAATTGTTTTGTTTAACAATTGGGCTTGACCTGGGATATGTATTAAACTGAGGAGTTGTAAAGCCCCAGTCACACTGTCAAGAATTGGGTGGAGAATGCCGGCCAATGACCACGAATGTTTTAATCTTGTCGATTCGTGTCAATTCGCCTGTAGAGGGCCTCTTTGAAACTGCCATACGAATCCCTTACGCATGCCGTAGGTTCCTTGTACGACAGCTGTAATGTTTGAGGTGGCGATAATGACCAAGAACTAGCGGTAAACTTTAACAACACAATTTACTGTTCTCACATCGTGGTGCGCGCCTCTACAACACGTCTTATACGCGCGGGTGTCTTTACATTATAAAAGACCAGCACTAGATACGGAACTGGATGAGGATTACATAAGCTCGTATCAATCATGATATCGCGACATTACATCTCTCCCCTTCTTGAATAAAGACTTTGTCTACATGTACTATTATGGGAGAAGTTACTTTGAGAGTCACTAGATAGATAATTTGGCTCTTGAAAACAGTTCAGGATTTCAATGTTCATAGTCTGTTCATGTTCGTAAAACAATTCATGTTCAGCTTCATGAAGTTGTAAATTATATTAGAAATAAAATCTCATTCTAATGCATCCTGCATTATAATGTCTGTCTGTGATAAAATGTCATATACCCATATCACTTGGATAATCATGATGAAATTAGCGTTTATTACTTGTAGTGTCATCACAGATAAATCCAATTAATTATAAAGCATATTTCTGATTAAACTGTTATCAGATGATTAAATGAATTTATCACATCCAAATGAATTTCAGCAAATAAATTTGCAGCACGTAATCCAATGAATTTCACCACACAATACTAAATTAACTGTAACACAATCCACCACTTTGCATTTCCGCAAATGCCACAATCACATCTGATCGTATGTCACTAATTCACATTTCGGTGATCAAACGTCTGGGAGCGCGGCGTTGTCTTGCTGCAATTCCACGTCTGTTGAGTTGTGGGTTGTGTTGTATTTCCGGTTCAGGGTTCCAAGGAATACCTTCATCGTCATCATCATATTCTCTCCTCCCCTGCAGAAATGAATCCGGTTTAAGGTGAATTTGTTTGAAATGAGATGAATTTCGTGTGATGTCATGGATGTTGTTACGGGCTGTAATCATAGAACCTTTGACATCGGTAACAGTGTAAGGGTTAGCACAAAATGGGGTTGTCAGCTTGTTGCATTTGCGCTGCTTCACTAACACTGTATCACCAATTTTCATTTGATTAGGTTGCGTACGGTTCCGCAATTCAGCATATTTCTTCATTTTGGCTTTGGTGACTTGGTCACGTTGTCGCAGATTACCATCCACAGCTGGTTTGGTACATGTGGGAAGATCTGGAAGTTTTTTTGGGGTTTTCTTCCAAGCAGAGCTTCAGCAGGCGAAACACGAGTAGTTGAATGAGGCGTTGCTCGATAATTGCGAAGGAAATGGAACAGTTCCTGTTTCCAATTTTTCTTTTCAACAGTCGCTGTTAACAAGGACTTCTTAAGAGTTTTCATTGCACGTTCGGCTTCGCCGTTGGCTTTTGGCCACAACGGTGTGATTTTACGATGTTTGAAACCAAGGAAATTGGCAAACTGTTGGAAGAAATGACCATTGAATGGGGCACCGTTATCAGATTTCAAAATTTTCGGAGTTCCTAGCAGACTGAAGATCTTGTCGAGAACGGGTACCACAGTAGTTGCACTGGTAGAGTTGATAATTTCTACAACTGGGAATCGTGAATAGTCATCGATTAGGACATTGTAAATATTCACCTGAAGGAAGGGGACCACAAAAGTCTATGGATAGGTTTGTCCATGCTCCGTTTGGTAGTTCGGTCATACATAGAGGTTCACATGTATTGGTATCAGTTGCGGACTGACAAGCTAAACAACTCTGAATTTCTTGTTCCACCATTTTGTCAAAGTGGGGATAATGACCAAGAACTAGCGGTAAACTTTAACAACACAATTTCTCACATCGTGGTGCGCGCCTCTACAACACGTCTTATACGCGGGGGTGTCTTTACATTATAAAAGACCAGCACTAGATACGGAACTGGATGAGGATTACATAAGCTCGTATCAATCATGATATCGCGACATTACAACAGCCATAAGCATTTAACAAGAATCATTAAGAATGAGGACGCATGCAGTACGATTCAATGAAGAACGCCCTACGCATCAACACGACAGTCCACGAACCCACTACGAATGCTCGATAATCTACTACGAATAAGTACGTATGCAGTACGGTGTGAGTACGAATGCAGTATCGTAGTATGATTCTACAAGAAGCGTAGATTGCGTCCAACAATCGTACAATGCGTACGGCATTCTTGCTGATTTGTGACCGAAAGAACTGCTACGACTACCCACGAATATACATGATAGGAGGAGAATGCATGCGAGAACGCAGTAGGATGGTGCCAAGAATGCCATACGTATACCATTTAATCGTACTTGGCCAGCGAATGTTTTGAACATTTTACAACTTTCGTACTCCCTCCGAGAATAGGCAAGAACGGTCACGATCTGCGACGAAACCCACAAGATTTGCCAAGAATGTCCACGATTTTCCAGTTCGCGGTGATTCGCCTAAGCAATTCCTGACAGTGTGACCGGGGCTTAATGAAGTTTCCATTCAGCACGACTGACTGGTCCAGCAGTATTACCAAATATGGAGTTATGTGTTGATTATTGGTGATTTCATAAACAAATGGAACCGGGTACCAGAGAATGCCTCTACATAAAAAAAATGGCACTTGTTAACAATTTCCTGATTTTGGGGTCATTGACTGTGACATTGATCTCAATTTTGGTACGTGACACATCGTCTCCCCTTGATGTGTCTACAGAAATATAGATTGTACTACACTGTGGTATATTTTTGCGCTCATATAGGCCTACTCAGTTGAATTCCACTACATACATGTATAAGCAGAATATTCTAACGGTTGAATCGCATCATTTGGTCAACAATAATTCAACGATATTCTGTCACTGGGTAAACACACTGTCGCTATGATAACCGATAAATATGTCATCGTTTTCCCCAGTATAGCATTAACATTTAATGTATTCTCGCTCCAACTCTAATGCAACATCTCCCGTGTGACCCGTGTCTCTACGTACATGTATGAAAATCAATCTTCGTGACATTTTACCTATAAGGCATTTGGTTATCCCATTCAAAATGAAATCGTTTATTCATCCACTCATTGAATCTTATAATTGACATTATGAGCGTTTATCCACTAATGAGTATAACAGGCCTATAGCCGTTTGAAGTGCTTACACAGTCACACCTGTCCATGAGTGCTCCCAGTTCTCCTCTACATGGAACATGTTTTTCATGCTACTGATAGGCCTACTATCGGTTCATTCATCTAATGCAGGTAAGTTTTCACCTGTGTATAACAAAGATTTTTTTTAAATATGATATACAGGCTACATTACTTGATGAAAATAATAAGGCATATGGCCTATAACTGCCTCGCCCCCTTGCCGTTTTAATCATCTCTATGATGACTGCCCTTTCAGATTGCCCACAAATGGTTGAACTCGAACTTGTGTTAGAACAACATACGCATGAGTTGAACCAACTCTCGTATTTTTATTGTGTGTGTGTGGGTGTGTATGATTAATGACTCCTCTAATGCATATGTATTTACGTTTACCACCGAGATAGAGAACATTGCTCTGGGAGCCCGATGTTGTGCTTCATCCGTGGTATGGCCCTGTGAAAATACAGTCAATGGTAACCAAGCTAGTAAGTATGCAAGTATTCAAGCACACATTCTGAACCCAACTTTTCGTGGGTAGCCGATTTTCGTATCTCCCCACCTCCCTCACTCACCAACAGTTTTCCATATCAAATCTTGTGCTATATATATTGGGATCACTTGTTTTCTAAATTACGACAGGATCTGGAAAAAGCATGCATCACGAATGGGGCAATTCCAAATCGCGACCACGAGTGTGTACACAGGAAAGTTTTGACGATTTCAGAAAGATAACAAATCGGCAAAGCACATGCGAGAATGCTTTTTTCTGAGTATCTTTGGTGAAACCAGGTAAATCGCATAGTAAATCGTCTTTACATTGCAATGTTGCATGCACCACGGTATACCATTGTAATCTTTATGGTACAATTATCGTGTGATTACGTTGTATCGTGGTCGAACACCATGGTTGAAGAACCATGTGGTGTCTGTGAGTTTGTACAGTACCGTAGTAAATGTGGTACTTACCCTGGTACAGTCATGCAAGGTTGATGGTAAATAGATGGTACATTGAGAACGGAAGGAATCCGCTATACCATTTCCCAACAGGATACGCTATATGCTGCTATCGCCCAGGCCAGATATGGTTGAAAATGGATCAATTTGTAACGACCAGATTTCGTGACTATTCTCCATTTGGATATTGAATTACCAAAATGTTTCGGTTAGTCTTATAACTTGGTTGTCTTTATGGTTGTCCCATTCCTTCACTCCGTCTATTGGTGTTGATGATTGTATGGACCATTGCCTCCCCCCATTTATCCCTCATAATTTCAGAATTTCGTGTCAGTATTAATTCTAACAAAGAGTATGAGCGTATATAGAATAAGGTGATTTTTTATATAATGCATTTAATCAACGAGCAGCAGTCCGGAAGTGCGCATTACGTGTTTTCATGGAGCCTCATGTCTGGATTGATATATTTTGTGCACCAATCTTGCTTTCTTCGACGGACTAAATTACAGAAGATTTTCACGTCAATTCACAAGATAACGTCAAGTATTGCAACTGTGGATATGTTTACGTCCCATGCACTTTAACTTTGACTACAGATTCAGCACTTAGACTGAATTTACAAAAAAACAGGGCTCTTGTGGTACGATTTAAGTGCCAACTTGGTTCGTACGAAAGATTTGTTTTAGTTAGCATATCTTATCGTATGCTCTGGCATGTTCTCCCGCCCTGCGTCTTCGGGTTTTTGAATCACAGCCCTTTCAAGTAGCGTATTTGTGGTGTACACACATGAAGACATTTCAGAATCAAAATAAACTTCAGAACGAACTGTGTGTCTTGACAATAGGATTTCTAAAGAAGTTGTTGCCCTCGAAACACAGACGATTTGGCACTACATCAATATGCTATTATTAAAAAGCCTTAAACCCAGTGCTCGAGAATTACTCAGAGCATACGACATAATGAATTTTAGGCGAGTTAAAATTTTCTTCCGAAGGTAATATTTAATTATGTTACTAAAAACGCACCTCTTTGAGGGTAAAATCATCGCTAAAACGTGCCAGGACTTTTGATTAACAACTAAAATATGTGAGACCTTTTTATACGAAACCCGGTGTACGTGTTTACAGCCAGTTTCGTGATAGTTTTATACCTCTCATTGGAGGATCACGTGATCGCGGAACTTTTACAGAAACTCTTTGATTGGCTGTGTTTTCTTCCATATTTCCAGCCAATAAACATTCCGGATTTCGTTTTGAAAATTTGAATTGACCAATCAAATGCTTTAAAACTGGAAGATATCCCGCGATGCATTGCTGTTTCTATAACACTTCTTTAGATAAGGGCGAGTCTTTGTAGTTCAGAACAGGTCAAATTCTTAGCTGGTTGAAAGAAAAAAAACACACTTTCTATAAACAGGACTTTTTCTATTTTTAGATAATAAATATCAAAAATTTCTAAGCATTGCTAGAATAGTAAGAAATATTTTTTTGTGCTTTCAACTCAAGCACAAGTGGGAAAATATTCTTTAATATCTAACATAATTTCCCCAAGTTACTGATGGTGATAGCCTCCATATTCATCTTCATCATTTAATATAGAATCACCATTTCTGATTTCTTTTGAATAGTTTAGAAAAAAATGCCATTTCCTGTTTCGAGAAAAATGAAATGTCCATGGTGTAAGAACATTTTTTCTTGGGGGAGATATATTTTCTAACTCCTTGGACAGTTTATCTTTTTTAAAACAAGAAAATGAAATTTTCAGTCTCAAAATACGGAGAAGAATTCAGAACTAGATATTCGGAATTAAATATGGAAGATTAGTACGATCAAATTTGGGATAATTATCTTTAATATTAAAAAATATTATTTCACCGATGGCTTCTGAATTAACAAGTAATACACAGTCGAAATTTGAAAGAAATTGATAAAAACAAATTCTAGAAGATCAGTTATCTGAAAACAAGATTTTCACTTCAGAAAACAATATTTTGCTTTATTTAGTGACTATTTGGATAATGGTACTAATAGTGTCATGTGGAAAAAGTCCGTCGATTATGGACGGGAATTGTTTTACGGATGGCAGCTGGTCACTGGATTTCGGATCTGACCGTTGGTATTTATTATCCGTCACGCGGAAATGCTTTTATGGACTACGGCTGGATATTGTATGTCGGATCTCACGCTTGCAACAAATACCTTATATATCTGTAATTAAAATTCACATACCCTTAAACTCAATTTAGATGTCGATTTCCATTAACTTCAGGTCGATGGGCAAGTAAATCCGGAGACCCGAATCCGTGGCTGTTACTTCAGTTTGATGATATCTACCTGATTGATAAAATCATTTTGTTGGACGTGGAGAAATATTATTGGGGGAGAAACAAAAATGTTAAGCTCCAGTTCAGTGATGGCTCATCCCAATATGTAAGTTCAATGTTTTCTTATTCTTGATTGTATGTTTCTTTCGAGTTGTAAGAAAATGAAGAAATCTGTAATAAAAAAAAAGAGAAAAATCTGGAATATACCTGACAAACATATCAGAATCTTTACCTAGAAACAGCATGTTTGTCTGACAGCAAAATTTACTGAAGATTTGGATATGCTGCAAAATAATGCAACAGATTAAATGATCGAGACTATAGATATTGTTTCAATTAACTGTCAATGGCTGGCTGATCATAAAAAATCTGAAAGATGTTTCACTATTTCGGGGAAATTCTCTATTATCTGTTCGCAAGATACACACACTGATACTATAATTGAAAAAAACATAAATAAGGAATTGGGAAAATGATGCCTGTGTACAAGCTCTTTCTCGTCGAGAGCTAGGGCGTGATACTATTGCTAAACGACACCTTTGAATAATACAAGGTTCATAAATTAGAAAGGATTCACTGGGAAACTATTTGATCATCAGGTTAGATATACATGAAACGCCGGTTACCCTAGTATATTTATATGACTCAACCAGAAATAAACCTACCGTTTACTCACATATCGACAAGACGATCGAAGAGACAGGCAACCAATTCACTATATTATGTGGGGATTGGAATTTAGTGATAACTCCAAATATAGACACAAAAATAATAAACACATAAAGCACCCACCGATAGAAAAAGTGCGACTTAATGGGAAATCTAATATGCGGATGCATGGAGAACATAACACGAACACCTTAGAAAATTCACACGGAGAAGAAAAAAACCCAGACAAAACAAACTAGGCCATACCTCTTCCTCACAAATCCTGATATATTTCATATAACACACGAAGCCAGCATCATTCCAGGGTATAAAACCGATAATTTAGATATAATAATAAAATTAAACTTAACCGATACAGAAAGGGGAAAGTCTACTGGAAAGTCAACTGATCTTTGTTGAGAAATATGCATTTTATAAACAAAGTTAACATGATAATACAACAAACGATTGAAGAATATGCCCTGACAACGTATAATATTGGTGCCATCTCGGACGTACCTGTAGCAGATATTCAATTTCAAATCGATGACCAACTTTTCCTAGAAATGGCATTAATGAATATTAGAGGAGAGAAAATATTAAATATTCCGCAAAAAAAGACTGGGAGAGAACAAGAACGAGAAATTCAGATAAATCATCTGGGAGACAAAACTCAATTAAACTGAATGACCGGGTTAACGAGTCTGTTGCACTGGTAATTTCTGCATCTGTGAATTTCCATACTATATGGCGCATACGTTATGTAAGTCAAATTGATCAATTGAAAAGGGAACTTAATCGGTGGAAACTGTAATTTAACTTTGTTAGGCAAAGTAACCGTCATCAAATATTTAGCCCCTTTGAAACTGATACACCTCTTCATTGCCCTTCCTGACCCACCAGATGACACAATTAAAGAAATACATACAAATTCCCATGAAATGGAGGAAATGATAGAATTAATAGGATTGTCATTGCCCAAGATTATAAAAATGGTGGACTGCTTATGGTGAATCTTAGAAATGTAATCAGTTCTCTACAACCATCTTGGATAAGATGTTTGCTTTCTATATAAAAATTGCAATCCTCAATTTTGGACATAGGCATTAATAGGAAATGTTCGTTGAAGGTGCGAAATATGTAAAAGATTTAGCCACTAATATTTAAAAAAAAACATTTTGGGAGGAGGTATTCCAAGCCTGGTATATAGTGAAGAAAAATTAACACCGAAAGAATCTGTAGAATAATTGAGTGAACCAATGTAGTACATCCTCCATTTTGGGAGGGCAATGTTTATCCAAAACTGGTATGACAACAAGAGTCGTTACGCAAAAGATTTAATTGACGAAGACGAAAAAATTATGAAAACAGTATGAACGCTGAAGAAATAAAATGGAAAAATATTTGTTTCGCAAATTTTCACTGCTATAACTATTGTAAATTTAGAGACTTTAAATATCATCTGATTCACAAAATAACCACAAACAGAATAACTCATTTTTGTATAAAATATCGGTCAGCGAAAATATTGTGAAAAGGAAAAGATCGACCACTTTTTTCTCCGTAGTTTCCTTGTGAATCAACTTTGGAATGACATAGAAGAGTGGTTAATAGACACAGTAGAACTGAGAGATTCAATAACACCGGACAGGAAAATATTTGGATGGACCAAATATTATTGCTGCCTAAACACATTAATGGTAATAACAAGAATGCACATATAGATATACAAATAAATTTACAGAGAAGAACCTAAGTCCCTATTTTATATTCATTTTTGTGTGTTTTTTGGATGCTAGTAAGGCTTTTGATAGAATTAACCATTGGACGCTTCTGAAAAAGCTAATAGATCGCAATCTGCCCATGTGTTTTGTTAACATTTTGTTTATATGGTGCAACATACAGCAATTTGCGGTTAGGTGGGGGTCCACACTCTGTGCGTTTTTTATGGTTACTATAATGGTGTCCGACAAGGTGGGGTTTTATCTCCCTGTCTCTTTGCTATTTATTTACATGATCTTGATATGTCATCATCCAAGGCTGGAGTTGGGTGCAATATCTCTGGTTTGTTCATCAATCATTTGTTATACGCGGATGATATGTGTCTGATATGCCCTTCTGCCAAAGCTCTACAAGCACTATTAGACTACTGCTCTGTATATGCCGAGTCCCATGATATAATATATAATATATAATACTAAGAAGACTGTTTGCATGGTTTTAGCACCTAGACGCTATGGAGACTTTAGGCCTCCTGTAGTTAAGTTATGTGGAGCGTTTTTGCAATATGTCTATCGTTACAACTACCTAGGTCATATTATAACCTGTGATCTTTTAGACAATGCGGATATGGAATCTCAGAGGAGAAAACTGTGTGTTCGTGCCAATATATTACTTAGAAAATTCCATGCCTGTACGCCCGCCGTTAAGAAAACTCTTTTTAAAGCATACTGTTGCAACATTTATTGCTGTCAACTTTGGAATACGTATTCTAAGACTGTACTCAATGGTATCAGGGTTATGTATAACAATACCTTTAGATGGCTGTTGCATTACAGATATAGTTGTAGTGCCAGTGCAATGTTTGCTATCAATAGTATTACGTCGTTTGGTGAACTGATGAGGAAGGCTGTGTATTCATTTAAAACTAGAATTGACTCGAGTGACAACCTGTTATTATATACCATACGTAACTCTCATCTTCAGGTTAAACCTGTGTTGCTTGCTAAATGGCAAGAACTTTTGTACACCTTTAAGTAGTGCTTATTTGCACTACACACTTACTACAGTTACTTGTTTGTACATATGGACTTCTGTCTGAAATACAAAGTTATTATTATTATTTTAAAGTATTATCGTTAGTGCTATCCGAACTAGTTTTTTTCATCAATTTTGACACATCTAACCAAGCACAGGTGCAACTTGGATACTGATATATATACAATGCGTATGATTGCAGCCATGCCCTAAAATCCTTGTTTTAAGGCTAAAAGGACTATGTTCGACAAGAGTTAAATAACCTTTTCATTAAATAATCTCACGTAGCTTATATAAATATCATATTATTCTCAAGGTAATGCTACCCGATAGAGGCTCGGTTAATGGTTTCTTCTGGGATCACTTTGACCTAAGTCCAGTCGCATCACATTGGATCAACTTGACTGTTACCGCCGTCTACACCAGTGTAAACAACGGATGGGGAGAAGTTCAAGTGTTTGGAGGTAAGATATGTATACATAGGGGATGATATAGCCTTGCTTATTAACTGTTGACGTTCCTCTGTACTTACTAACAGAGGCTATTCACTCATGGCCCGTTCAACATCCAGGTCTACGCTGTTCATGACCGAATTCTCTTAGGATTTCATTTTAGATAGCATACAACTCACTATGAACAATAAATCATTTTGTTTTAATAACACTCATTACAAGCGTCTAGTCCGTCATTCACTATTCAATCGTCGTCCATTAAATAATTTCCTGGTCCAGAATGCAAAGACCTAATTCATGTTATAGCATTAGCATTATATTCGAAGAAAAACAATCATAGTACACATGAACTTGTCTTGCAAGAGAGAAGCTAAGTGGTCAACAGTTTTTATTGATGCCGCCAAGACATCAAGATGGTCCAAATATATCAAATCCGTATCGCTGATCAGTATTCTTAATCCACATGATTTCGCTATAGTGTCGTTATCTAGAGTATGATGTATCTCAGTCACGCTTTGATTGAGACTGTTCATATGGACACCATGAGGATCTTGAAATACATAGGTTCATATGACCTCTAGTGCCGGATTAAGCGAAATTAGTCTCAAGGTACGATACGTAATGCCAGAGACATTGCACAGTAAGTTCGTATTTTGCTATCAGCATGCGATATGTATCGCATGTATACATTTGAGTGGCGGCGCTTGGCGGTACAGCCCTGTTTTATGAGTTCGACAATAATATTTTGTGATGTTGATTAAAATCGTCACATTTAACACATAATCTAGCAAGTGCACGTCTCACTGGAATATTGCTGTCCAGGATGGGACAATTTACGATGTCGAACTTACTGTGTAACTTTCATTGCGTCATTTATAGCTAGGATCGGCTAAATAGCGTTTGATGAATGAGAATGAAAGAGAAATGATAGGTTTTTAAATGCGTCTGCATATAACGGAAAAAGGTCGACCAAGAGGGGTGCACAAATAGGATCCGTTGAAATAACTATATGCTACTGATATATTGTGTTGCCACATTTCACGTGTATATTATTAACGAGAAATTCAAGAAACTCTATCAAAAAAGAATCATCTCATAGAAGACATTCCTTGTATATATTGGAGCGAAATAATGCTTTACGGCTTCTGTCATTAATCCTACCAGGCATGGGGGGAGCAATATGCCCCCTTATCAAACTTTCTGTGCTATCTACGGAACGACAAAAAATTGAGAACTGACTCTCTACAACTGTAGTTTATCGTATTGAGGTTTATTTTTATTTTTAGCCTATTTGCATAACCCTTCAAAATGGCGGTCATGTGCAACGTTTCCCCCTGTCTGGCCTGGAATTTTTGGGACCTGTTGTGGCCTGGAGGGCTATACCCTTGGATCAAGCTCTACCAGAAAATGTAAAAAAAATCCAAGATGGCGGCTTTGATGACGTCACAGTGACGTCATTTTCAAAAACGACATTTTTTGGTGAATTTTTCGGTCAGATTTTCCAAATTTTTTATTTATGCAATTTCGCCGCAAAAACTGCATAATAAATCAGTAAATATTAATGTGATGTGAAATAAAATAGTTTTTGCCCACTTATGATGAAATATGACAAAAACATCACTTTTCTGGTACGCCACGTGGACATGGTCATAACTATGAATTTCCCCATGATCCTTTGCTCGGAAGGTTATGCAAATAGGCCCAAAATGATCCCAATATGATAAACTATAAAGTCACGGAGTTTCAGCTCTCTATTTTTGTCGTTCCGGAGATAAGGCATTTAATGATATGAGAATGAGAATGATATAAAACAAGACAGTTGGTCAAGTGTAAAACCTCAATGAATATCGATATCTACGTACATAATTTTTTTTTAATCTAGTACCTACTACAAGACCAAGTGACGGAGGTGAGTATAACTGTCGGGTATACGCAATGAGAATAAGGCTGGTCGCTCTCATACATCAACAACGGTGATGACAAAACATCACCGATTGAAAACTTTAACTGACTTCCAGCTATCAACCATAACCATTGTTAAGTGTTGGATTGACCTTACCATCATTGTTGTGTGGAAGTGTTACAACACCCTTTCTCATCACCCTATATACTATATCAGTTGTCTCCGAAATTAGCATGAAAATCCACTTAAGGGAGTAGACCACGTTTATTTTTAAAAGTCGGAATGTACCAAAACGTTCAGTAATAACTTTTAGGCTAAGATCAGACAAATAAAAAATAAAAACAGAGAGTCACGATATTATTTGTAGAAATATTATATAATTTTTGTATGCCCCCTGTATCATTGGATTAGTTGGGAAAAGACCTGATTTTATATTGAAAGCTTTAAAGACTGATTTCACAAAGTCAAATTCTCTTTAATTTACAGTATGAAACAGAATTTATATAATTTTAACGAAAAATGAAATAAAACTGGGGGCTTACCATAGTTTTTTTAAATGGCAACATTCTATGAGAACAAATGGGGCCTTCTGACGGGTATAGGGCTGAGGATTGGCGTGCAAGTGGAAAAATATTTTGGGGGATCAGCACCAAGGTGTGTAAGGCTGCCTTTTTGCTGGAATTGAATTGATATGAGTTTGGAATCACCAAAAGCATAATTTCTAGCCTAAGAGTGAAGGAGCACCCTTCACTGCACTACCATTGAATATGACAGGCCCACCATTTCATCGGACATGCATATTTGCCTTTGGAGCGGCTATGAATATGAACAAATTGGTCTGTTTTAGCAGATATCTAAATTTTGTTTACTTTTATCCTAATGTAAGGTGTCTGGATATTATTGTTGGAAAATTCAACCTGTTCTGAGTAATTTAAAAAATCCCAATGTTATATTGGTTTATATATATAGGCGCATGGATATGAACGTGACGTAATCCTCTGAACCGCCTTTTAATATTATTTGTAAAGTGAGTGATATGTATCTTTTAAAAATATAGCCATTTAAGCATCGTTTGTTATTTTCATGCCAGGTTCACCTTAGCGGCATTACCTATTTGCCTTTCCAGTCCGTTCGTCCGTCGGTCTTTTTCCCCTTCCTCTCGTAAAGCCTAAGCTTGTCTGGACGTTGACCTTCACCGATATTCTTGAAAATTCGTGGGATTGTTGTTCGTGTAGACCTGAATCCTATTGATTTTGGGGACAATAGGTCAAATTTCAAGTTCACAGTATCCGACAGATTATATTGTGAGATAATATAAGCTTATGCGCTATATATCTTCACCATACACAGAAATTTTGACCATATGACTGCGCATAGAGCATATTATTTTGGGTCAAAAGATCAGAGCTCAACTTTATGGTTAGCCATAAGATGCAGCATTGTTTGAGATATGTCAAAGATTTCTAGTACATGTTATCAGGTTGGATAGAACCACCTATCTAAACTGGAGGTAAGGAAGGTTGTTTTTGTCCAATAAATTCAAGAATATATCGAACGAAGGCGACCATGGACATGCATATCAGCATCGGTTGGTACTGAAAAACCCCACAAATGATCGTCTATCTAATTTGTATAAGAATAGACGACATGTTTGGTTCTCATGTAACAATTAGACTATGCTCACTGTAATTGAAAAACGACTGTTACGACATGTAATAATTTGTAAGACAAGTCGCCTGAAGATTTTGGAGCGCTAATGATGATTAAGTCAAAATTTATTAAGCAAAAACGACCTTTTTTACCTCCATTTTAGAGAGGTAGTTCTCTCTAACCTGGTATTTGGTATATGTGGTGCGGGGAGGAAGCAACTTTTTGTGTTGCTACCGACTGCAGTGTTGTTGTATTATATTGATTGGTAAGATGTATAATAGTACATGAATTTTGAGTTGAACACGAGGGATACATACAGTTTTGGGGGGGCCCGAATATACCATCAAATGTTCTTGCAGTGAACTTGCATGTATTTTTCAGGGTATCAGTAGATGAATATCTAATTCCAATAGGATTCGCCAGCTCGAACTGACGCCAAAATTTAAGAATATTCATTCATGACTCTTTAATTTTGAATGCCATTGATGTACATGTGCGATGTTTCAATATTGGCGAATAAATTCAATTTAATTCCCTTGAAAAACGCGTACCAAGAGGTAAATGGCGCATGCCCATGTCGTTTTTCCTGGCGTCACAAAGGCAATGTCAAAAAATACCCCATGAACAAAGAATTTGTACTCATTGTTCTACAGGAGCTGTTGAAAATGAAATCCATTTCCTCTTGCATTGCCCACACTATGCCGAATTGCGTCAAAAGCTTTTTACCGATATCAAAAGAAATTTTCCACATTTTGAAACTATGTTATCTGATGAAAAATACCATACAATAATGACAAATAATTTTCCGTCTTTATGCGGAACTGTCTGTGGTTATGTTTATCATTGCATGCAGTTACGAACTTAAAACATTGTACATATCCAACTGAATCTGTCTATTATTTATATGTTATATATATATGTTATATCTTTGCACTGCCTTGTATGGGTGTATGCAATAAAGAATTGAATTGAATTGAATTGAATTAATGTAACGACGTTATAAATGTTCGTTTTATGACGCCACGTATTCTTTACCTGCTGGAGCACTAGCGCCACCTAGTGTGGCTGGCGATCCCCAATAAATGTATATCTTCACAGACCGATATAAGTGCATTTCCACCAAAATTTTTGATATACATGAATAAAGATTGAATTATTTCACCTTGAAGTTCGGCCCTGTCCTGTCAGTGGTGTTCCAATGGTTACCACTGCAAGTTGACAATACAATAATTAGCCCTGTATATGACCTTGACACTTATCACAAATTTCTTTCTAGAATCCTGGAGATACCACACATTTCAACTTTCCCAAACGACAACTATAAAGAAATAATTTTAGCTGATATGAATCTACCTCGATACATTAGTATTTAAGTCGTATATTCATCGGGGGACATCATGTGCTATTACATTGTCACATATGTAAATACGGGTATTTCACCAGTTCCAGCGTTACGAAATTACAAGGTGTCCATGCATGTTTTTAGTTATTCTGAACTCCTGATAATACTCGTTCATATGAATATCTGTTATGGAATATCATTTTCCTAACCCCAGTATTAAGAGCTCTAGGATGATAGAAAAAAGGCGGAAGCATCCGTTGGCAACTTTCATACCCGAGAATACAGTGGACCCTCGAACGTAGCCTTAGTACCCCAGCTGAGCTTTCACTGCGGCGCTTTCACTGCGATTGTTCATGTGGAGACCATGATGCATCCAAACGGCCCCTAGCACGGGCTTAAAGCGGAATTAGATACGCTAGCTCGGGAGCTGTGACGACAACTGTATCAGCTCAAACAACTCATCCGATGTTAATGGATGAGCATCGTGAACGTCTGATGGTGCAAATGCCTCAACTTATGAAGACATGTTGGTTATATACAATTTCCATCAAACTCGAATGTTTCTCATTTCAGATGACGTTTTATTCGAATCCTTAGCGTCTGGACTACATTCAATCTGATTTCCGTCAAGTTTCAAATTGTTAAAGTGGTTAATAACAACTGCGTTATGGAATTACATTTTGGTTCATGGTTTAAGGAGTGGCGATATTTCACATTTTATATATTTAATACTATTCCGTTCTAAAATATCCTGAGGACTGACCCAAACACATGAAATATATTGTCCTATGCCCGGCAATACACGTACACTCGACTGAGTTTGAAAGAGCAAGAATTTTCATGAATGAGATAATCGGGATTTGGAATTTATGTGACGGAATTACATTTGGTTAAGAATTTCGTGGAATTGATGATATATCCATGATGAGAAAAGATCCATTGATAATCGTCCCTTACTGTCCAGAAGTGTCTTTGAAGTAACTTTGAAGTAACTTTGAAGTGTGGCCATATTTCAACCTTGAAGTGCAAGGCTCAGAGTCAGAAGTGTGCTTGCAGTGTGGGTATTGTTTTGTAGCAATGCCATATAAGGGCATTGAAGTCACAATGAAGTCACAATGAAGTCACAATGAAGTCACTTAGAAGTGTGCCTCAAATATTTTAATTAGGTACTGCAAAGGCACTTCATAGACACTTCCACAGAAGGGTAACCTTCATAGGCACTTCTGAAGTGCTCTTGAAGTACCTAATTAGAATATTTGAGGCACTTCAATGTCCTTATATGGCAAGTCACTTCATCCACTCTTCTACCGAAGGATACCTTTCATATGCACTTCTGAAGTGCTCTTGAAGTACCGGTACCTTATTAGTATCATAGCAAATCCGTGTTAGGAAAAGGTATGTATAGCCACGAGATATTTACTTTCACAGAAAAGAATACACAAATATATATTTGAGCACAGAAAGTTTTATTCAGAGAAAATACAGAGTGAGACAGAACAGTACATCATAAAATATTTACAATAAACCGCTAGCACAAATCCTTGAGACAAAATACAGCACAGTACTATATGTATGTATTTACATGCAGCCTTTGGCATGAGAATTTATTGCAGTATTATTATTCAAGGGTGACCGTGTTCTTTTCCAACTTGAACTTGAAGCAGCAGATCTTTCGAAGGATAGTTTACTTCAGTTGCCCTGAGGTCCACTCGGACGTAACCCAACGCTGAAACCCACCAGTCTGAATTGTGAACTTCTTGGCCTGTGGCGATAAATACATGCATATAATTAAAACCTGATCAGTTGTATATATGGTTCCATATGACATGCAATCCAGTTTTTTTTTTTTTTAATACACTCAGGATGATTGAATAGGTTGACTACCATAAAGGGTAAAGAATGGAACACATCCCTACGATTTACAAAAGATTGATGAAGATGTCTATTATCCTTTCTTTAGTACTCAATGATATACAACAATGGAGATAAACAGTTTGTGTGATGTTCTAGCCAATATACATTATGAAGAAATCAACCATGTACCTAGGTGTGCTCATTAAATTTCCCATCAGTCGAGTGGCTGCTTGAAGTGAGCCGAGTTCCTTGTTGCAGCTGTATTCTGGAATTATGAAAGTATTGACAAAGAAGCCATTAGAAACAATCATGTGGATTTTGATAAATGTCTCTGTTAATTCCTGGTTCAACTAAATCTTCAGACAAGGTTTCAAATAACAAATAAATGCTTTTTAGTACAAATTGTATTCTTAAATTTTTGAAATGAAATAAATGTATGAAATGAAATGTTCTCATTTCTCAAGATGTGGGTAAAAATGTACAATTGAAGTCTGAAGATCCTTAGCTTTGGTATATGAATAGTGCAATCAAATAGACAAGGAAAATATAGCCTGTTATAATGATGAAAATTAAGTCTAATCATAATTGATTATACTTTTTCTGATTACAGCTAAAACAGGTAATGCTAACATTTTATTATCAATATATTCTAAAACTTATTTCTTTACCATTTTGTCAAAAATCTGGTATGGGAATATTCTACATTCTGCAAGGAAAAAATTCAATACAATTTATGAATCAATAAAAAATCAAAACAACGAGATAATTTATTTAGAGCTACCATCCCCCCAACCAGTTAAATCCACCTGTTTTGACATGAACAGAACAGTTTTGTGATAAAAATATCTCACCCTCAGGGGATTTCCTCCAGGGGTGCATGCCAATCTTCATATGAGGTCCCCAAGCCTGGTGTTTCCAAGCTGACAATTCACACAATCATAACAATGGCAATTAATCCACACTGCCTTGATCAACCTGGATAGATCTGAAAGTGATATTGGGACAGAGATAAGGATATTTCGCCATGTTACATGACCCATTAAATTTGACTGCAATTATAAGGTGGAGTACATTATAATAACCTGCAGTCCATATAGCAAAATATTTATTGAGGCCAATATCAATTTTTTAATATGTCAAAGGAAACTTGTTGATAAAATAAATAGCTGATTCTCACAGGTCTACATCACTGTTCAGCTCTGTTCTTTGCTTATTAAGTTATGAAAAACAGAAAAGGTTTAGTTATATTTATAATTTACTTACCATATCACTAGCTGCTATCATCACCATCTGCAATACAGTTCTTCAAACCTCCATAGTTCTAGCTTAATAACAGGAACAAAATCTGATTTCTGCAGTTGGAGAGGTCAGCCATTTTGATTGTTATCGTCTGGTGGCGCCCCCAGTGTTCAATTAAATTTTCAAGGGCAGATAACTCCACCCATTTTGGCAAAGACAATTCAGAAGAAAAAGACTCTCAGAAACAGAAATTATATATATTATACTTAGTGATAATGATGAAGAGGATAATATAAAGTATTCTTTAATGGGTATTTTTTTGTTGCAGACATTATGTTAGAACTGATTCTTCTAAAAAAAAATTCCCATTTTGTCCAATTTTACTATAAAATCATGGATTTGGAATGATTATAAAATCTGAATTCAACAAGATTTCTTATCTAATGTGTGAGAGACTGGTGTTATTAATGTCTTTATTCTATTCAAATAGAAACCCATAGTACTGATCACTTTAAAATATCCAAAAAAAATGTTCACAGTTCTGAGTAATATGTCAGTATAACCACATGTGAATATTTTACACAGTTGTAGCTATTTTGAAATGTGAAGTACAAATCTGATGTTTGGTGGTTTCATTGAAATGAGATTTGATGTCACTGAGTGAAATCAAATCAGCCAACTTTAAGCTGGGATATTCCCAGAGCTAATTAATATAACTGAAACTTGTAAACATGTAGTTCTAATTTATAATGTTATGTTACTGTAACAGTTTGTGGGAAAATTCCAATAATCTAGAAATCCTATTGGATTGAATCTTATAGGATTTTTCAGAATCTAATAGGATTTTTTTCAGAATCTTATAGGCTTTTTCAGACTCTTATATTTTAGAAGCTCATATGATTTTTTAGAATCTAATAGGATTTTTCAAAATCTTATAGGATGCTAGAAGATATTTTTTGCAAGGGGAAGTCCCCCAAGTTATGCTATATAACTGACAAAGTCCAAGAAGTGTCTTTGAGGAGTACCTTAGATTATGCAGAACAAAAACAAAGTCTCAGAAGTGTCTCTGAAGTCCCCTAAGTTTCGCTGAAGAACTGACAAAGTCCAAGAAGTGTCTTTGAGGAGTACCTTGGATTATGCCGAACAAAAACAAAGTCTCAGAAGTGTCTCTGAAGTCCCTCATTTTTTGTTATGAAATTGACAAAGTCCATGAAGTGTCTTTGAGGAGTCCCTTGACTACTGCCTTTTTCTAATGAAGTACCTTTGAAGTGTGCCAATATTTTTCTCTGTTGTTGAAGTGCCTTTCAAGTGTACTCTTCAGAGGCACTTCTAGGCACACTTCACATGAAGTGTGACACTTCTGGACAGTAAGGGGTAGTATCTGAACCCTTTGTTGTGGGAGAGTACAGATATAAATCAGTAATAATTGTATATGTTATCACGATTAATATGTAACTTGATATATGTTTTTTTTTCAGTTGCAGACGGCGGTCGTCGTTCGCTGAGATATCAGGGCAGTGCGCCGACACCGTCATATGTTCTCACTCCTTCTGCGTATCTTCGTCAGCGAGAATGCGCCAGTGAATGTGTCGGGAACTTCGACTGTTTAGCAGTTTCTATAGATGATCGTGACGGTACATGCCAGCAGATATTTCACGAATGTTTCATAGAGAAGCTAGAAAGGAATGGCTGGAATTTGTGGTCCCCAGAAAGATAAAAAAAAGACAAAAAAAAACAACAACAACAGCAGCAACACACAATGTTTTAGAAAAATATGCTAAAACTAAACATAATCCCGGTATGTACGACTTAACCCTACTGGGAATGGGTGGAGGAGACATTATGACCCCGAGGAATGACAAAAACTTGGAAGCTGACACTCCGTGTCATTTTGAGACTATTTGAATAACCCCCTCGGGAGCAGAGGATTATGGGTTCATTCAAAATGGCGACCATGTGGGGTACCAGAAAATGATGTTTTCGTCCTTTTCTTTTCTTGCTTTTTTGCGAGAAAAAGTGGGCAAAAGCTATATTATTTCAAATCCGATTATTATTTGCCAATTTATCATGCAGTGTTTGCGAAGAAAACACATAAATATATATTTTCAAAATGACGTCACTGTGACGTCATCATGGTGGCCATCTTAGACTTTTTTTTACATTTTCCAGTAGAGCTAAACAGGTCGGGGAAATGTGCCTCTCCAATTTTGGAGGTAAAAAAGGTCGTTTTTCTTGAATAACTCAGAAAATATGAACAAAATAGCATTTTTTTCTAAATGGCGCAAACATTGATATATTTTCACATTGCTTTACGTGCTTTGAAGAAATTGTTGCCTATCTACTTCAGTAGATAGAAAGCGGTCTGTTGTTTTTTCAAATTGTCATTTCAACACGTTCGAACAAGTTAACTATACATCCTATCAATGGCAAAATGTGTTAACATATGCAACTATATATCAATTTATGATGCGCCATGTAGAAAAATGCTATTTTGTTCATATTTTCTGAGTTAATCAAGAAAAACGACCTTTTTTACCTCCAAAATTGGAGAGGCACATTTCCCCGACCTGCTAAACCGAAGGAAAGGTACGAAATCGTCCAAGTCAGATGGTGTTAATAAAGCTGATTTTAGTTTCACTCCAAAACCTCAATATTAGTTTTTTTTATCCAAATAGTGAAGATACATTCCTGTGAAAGACAATAGTAGCTCATCTGGCTGTAACTGGAGAAAGCAACTGTAAGAAATTTTCGCTTAAGAACTGCGATAGATGGGTTTCTATGGGGAAATTCAAGATGGCCACCTGGTGGCGATATTGGATTTTCGAATCGGACCAGAAGATATCTTGCACAACTAAATCCCAAGGGAAACCTGTGTACCAAATTTGAGAAAGATCCGTGTAGTGCTTCCTGAGAAATCACGATAACAAAGTTTCATAGGGAAATCGAAGACGGCCGCCTGGTGGTCATATTGGATTTTTGCATCAGAGCAGAAAAGGTGTCTTGCACAACTAGACCCCAAGGGGAACCTGTGTACCAAATTTGAGAAAGATCCATGCAGTAGTTCCCGAGAAATCGCGATAATGTTTCATGGGGAAATGCAAGAAGGACGCCTGGTTGCCTTATTGGATTTTTGAATCGAACCGAAAAAGGTATCTTGTACAACTAGACCCCAAGGAGAACCTGTGTACCAAATTTGAGAAAGATCCCTCCAGCACTTCCTGAGAAATCAAGATAACAATATTTCATGGGAAAATCCAAGATGGCCGCCTGGTGGCCATATTGGATTCCGAATCGAAGCAGAAAAGGTATCTTGCACTAGACCTCAAGGGAACCTGTGTACCAAATTTGAGAAAATCCATGTAGTAGTTCCTGAGAAATCAAGTGATAACAATAAGCTATCGAGAAACCAAGATGGCCGCCTGATGGCCATATTGGGATTTTTGAATCAGACCACAAAAGGTATTCCTTTGCACAACTAGATCCCCAGGGAACTTGTGTACCAAATTTGAGAAAGATCCATGCAGTAGTTCCTGAGAAATCGCAATAACAAAGTTTCATGGGGAAATCCAAGATGGCCGCCTGGTGGCCATATTGGATATTCAAATTGGACTAAAATACACATGTTGTACAACTAGACCCAAAGGGGAACCGGTGTACCAAATTTGAGAAAGATCCATGAAGTAGTTACCGAAAAATAATGATGACAAGATTTCACTGGCAAATTCAAGATGGCCGCCATGGCAGCCATATTTAAAATCATATCGACACCGCATGAACAAATTCTGGTGTACTCATTGGGGGAACATGCATGCCAAGTTTCAGCTTAATCGGCCAAGCGGTTTCAGAGATGAAGATGTTTACGGACGACGGACGCAATCAGGCCACATGACATTAGCTCAAGGCCCAGATGAGCTGCACTAGGAAAATACAAGGAACCATTGGATTGCATCTTTCTACTCTTAAAATGGGGTGTATACGTATTAACATGGCAGTGTGACTAACGTCACTCGGACCTACGAAATAGGGTTTGAGATAATTTCAAGTGTGTACTGAGATGATGACACTTGGGGGCCCCAAAAGCGAAATTTCATGAGAGAATTTATATAGCGTCTCTAATTGACAGTGGGAACTATTAACTTTTCCCTGTGTGCTACCATGAGAGAATTTATATAGCGTCTCTAATTGACAGTGGGAACTATTAACTTTTCCAGATGTCACCGCTGGTGAGTCATTAGTGTAGCAACTATTATCGCCCTCAGTTTCTATTACCCTGGAGAATGATCAGCCCAGCAGTACAGCACGAAGTGTTGGGGGGAGAGTCCGAGAGAGCGGGGACCCCCCCCCCCCTTCTCGGCATTATGCGATTTTTCTTAAATTAACGTAGGGAATGATGCTCTGTCAGAGCAGTTGAGAAGTAAATGTTTGTAGTCCTAAATAAGACAGGAAACTGGAAAAGAAACACAAATTTGAAGTGAGAAAGGTCAAGATCAGAGATTTGTTAGAATGCAAGAATCAAATCAGGCATCACTAGAGAGCCATTCTCCATGGATATATTTATTTGGCATTCAACTTCAAGGTACCTCATCTGAAGAGAGTACATAATAATAATCAATGAACAATAAAGCACACACGGTTACTGAATTTAAAACACAACGATGATTTTATTATCGATTTCTTCAGTAATAACATATAATAGGGTCATTGTTGTGTTTAAATTTAGTAATTTCTCTCATAAAATCCAGCCATTTTTTATTTCTTTTTGAGGTAGAACATTTTTTAACTAATGACTGAACTGAAGAAATGATGCAATGTTGTATAGGCTGGATATATAAAACGTGCAGTATAATATGCCTTCAATCTCAACGAAATTCCAAGACCAGCAAATGAGTGAAAACGGATACCATTGGAATGTGTGTGGTATCGGAATGTGTGTCAACATTACAATGTAAGTTAGGCTAAAAATAGATTACTCAGGAATCTCCAGTTTAATACTGGATTCAAGTGTAGGCCTACTGTTAAACTAGCCATATTATAGATATCTCATAGTACATGTAGATCTAATAGACTGATTATGACGTACGAGAGAGCGCACACATGCATGTGTGCTTTTAATATAGATATAATTAAAATATTTTTTGGAAGCTGACGTTTTAGAACAACAACACATGCCAAGAAATACTGCATTGAAAAGGGTCCATTTAGCCTACCCTGTTTTAGCGCTCTAATCAGCACATGGCGGGGTCATATTTCTGCTGTCAAAATTATATTTCGCTCCAAAATCTTAACCCTTGAACCCAAGTCACACACTCTCCGATCGTATCTTGCACTAGACCTCAAGGGAACCTGTGTACCAAATTTGAGAAAATCCATGCAGTAGTTCCTGAGAAATCGCGATAACAATGTTTCATCGAGAAATCCAAGATGGCCGCCTGATGGCCATATTGGATTTTTGAATCAGACCACAAAAGGTATCTTGCACAACTAGATCCCAAGGGGAACTTGTGTACCAAATTTGAGAAAGATCCATGTAGTAGTTCCTGAGAAATCGCGATAACAATGTTTCATGGGGAAATACAAGATGGCCGCCTGATGGCCATATTGGATATTCAAATTGAACTAAAATACACATGTTGTACAACTAGACCCAAAGGGGAACCGGTGTACCAAATTTGAGAAAGATCCATGAAGTAGTTACCGAAAAATAATGATGACAAGATTTCACTGGCAAATTCAAGATGGCCGCCATGGCAGCCATATTTAAAAACATATCGACACCGCATGAACACATTCTGGTGTACTCATTGGGGGGAACATGCATGCCAAGTTTCAGCTTAATCGGCCTAGCGGTTTCAGAGAAGAAGATGTTTACGGACGACGGACAATCAGGCCATGACATTAGCTCAAGGCCCAGATGAGCTAAAATTAGGAAATACAAGAACCATTGGATTGCATCTTTCTACTCTTAAAATGGGTGTATACGTATTAACATGGCAGTGTGACTAACGTCACTGGACCTACGAAATAGGGTTTGAGATAATTTAAGTGTGTACTCGAGAGATGACTTGGGGGCCCTGTGTGCTACCATGGGAGAATTTATATAGCGTCTCTAATTGACAGTGGGAACTATTAACTTTTCCAGATGTCACCGCTGGTGAGTCATTAGCTTAGCAACTATTATCGCCCTCAGTTTCTATTACCCTGGAGAATGATCAGCCCAGCAGTACAGCACGAAGTGTTGGGGGGAGAGTCCGAGAGAGCGGGGAACCCCCCCCCCCCTTCTCGGCATTAGGCGATTTTTCTTAAATTAGCGTAGGGAATGATGCTCTGTCAGAGCAGTTGAGAAGTAAATGTTTGTAGTCCTAAATAAGACAGGAAACTGGATAAGAAACACAAATTTGAAGTGAGAAAGGTGAAGATCAGAGATTTGTTAGAATGCAAGAATCAAATCAGGCATCACTAGAGAGCCATTCTCCATGGATATATTTATTTGGCATTCAACTTCAAGGTACCTCATCTGAAGAGAGTACATAATAATAATCAATGAACAATAAAGCACACACGAACAAAATAAACAACTGGTTATAGGTTACTGAATTTAAAACACAACGATGATTTTATTATCGATTTCTTCAGTAATAACATATAATAGGGTCATTGTTGTGTTTAAATTTAGTAATTTTTCTCATAAAATCCAGCCATTTTTTATTTCTTTTTGAGGTAGAACATTTTTTAACTAATGACTGAACTGAAGAAATGATGCAATGTTGTATAGGCTGGATATATAAAACGTGCAGTATAATATGCCTTCAATCTCAACGAAATTCCAAGACCAGCAAATGAGTGAAAACGGATACCATTGGAATGTGTGTGGTATCGGAATGTGTGTCAACATTACAATGTAAGTTAGGCTAAAAATAGATTACTCAGGAATCTCAGTTTAATACTGGATTCAAGTGTACTGTTAAACTAGCCATATTATAGATATCTCATAGTACATGTAGATCTAATAGACTGATTACGACGTACGAGCGAGCGCACACATGCATGTGTGCTTTTAATATAGATATAATTAAAATATTTTTTGGAAGCTGACGTTTTAGAACAACAACACATGCCAAGAAATACTGCATTGAAAAGGGTCCATTTAGCCTACCCTGTTTTAGCGCTCTAATCAGCTCCAAAATCTTAACCCTTGAACCCAAGTCACACACTCTCTGATGCATGTTTGTCCTAACTATCCGATTAGCACATTATGAACATGTCTTTGGTCATAGTGTACATATCATAACTTACAGCAATGTTTTCTGCTATATTATTTCAATGATATGGTTTAACAATTTAAGTTATGGGAACAGCGCTGATTGTTTGAGGGTATATGCAGTAGGCCTATGCTCTCGGACAAGAATCATTTTCAGAGCTGTGGAATTGTCCCAGACGCACGTTAAGATTAACCTCAGTAATAGGGCCATGTGGCATAGTGGAATGTGGATCAATGGCAGGGTATTTTTAGCCGGACAGGACTCGGTTGTGGTAACTAATACTCATTAAATGCGATAAAACGCTGGGGCAAAACGGACCACAGTTTTCTTGGCATGAACGACCACCGAAAGCCAACAAAAGATTTACCTTCATTGGACCTCTGACGCTTCTGTGAGAAGAAGTTTTTCAAAGTTGCTTGGCGCTTCATGACATTGATTTATAAAATACATGTCAAGTGATATTCGTGGCTCGGTAAAACTTCGCAGCAGACGAAATAACAACCTCCATTCTCCGATCAAATGATTTGCTTCCTTCATGCATCGTGGCATATACAGCTCGCCTGACGCGAGATTCTGGGATTTCGGTAGCCTTCCGCAATACCACCGGCTAACAGCGACCAACATGATCACGAGGGTTCCCGAATATTTCCAACAATTTACGGCAGATGTTCGTGGACTATTAGGGAAAACATGGCGGAGCTACCTGGAAACGTATAATGCCGACATATTTTGGCAAGTACCATTAAAGTTACTGATATTTTCGAGAGCTGGGCGCATCATTTTTTTTTGCTTTAGTGCTGGGCGGCCGAAGTTAGTCCCAGGCGCTTAAAAGTCACAGAGAAGAATACAGCCAAGGGTTCCTGATGGGCATGACAGTGCACTCGAGTCATCAATAAATAATAAAAAATTAATTATAAATCAAATTTTCATCAGAATTCGATCAGCTCAGAACTTGCAGGTAACAATGCCCTAATGCACCTTCATGCCAAAAATCAAGGTTCTAATGTCAACGGTTCTCCTTATTTTGCCGACGAAAGGATTCGTATGGACTGACTAATTGGCAGATATTTTTTAGAGTGTTGTTTTACCTCAAGTTGAATTGCAGTTGGCTTAGGTGTGAGGTAGTACCTATTGTCTGGAGTGGGGACAAGGTTGTCCATTATATAATTGTTAATAGCTTGGGGTTCTTACATTTGTTTTAGATTTGGAGGGAATTAGTTTAGGGAATGACTATTGTTTTAGTTGGCTATTTAATTGAGCACCCTCTGATATCATTTGCCATTTAACACTGCTTACTGCACAGCACAGGATATGTTTCATGATATTTGTAACCAGATGGACTGACATTTACAGACTGGATTTTGTTCACACAGAATATCTGAAGATTCCTGGTCATTCCTCTGGAAGTGAACTGGATTTCATATAGTTTGGACACACCCCAGTGTCACCCACAGGGGTGTCCTATTCAACCTTATTCTGACTTGTCATACTGAATAAAACAGCAACAAGACTCACACCCCGTAGCCTGTGTTTGGACTTCAATCCTTAATCCCTACACTACGACCGGTTACACTTAGACACGAGAATACTATTGTCAATCGAGTGTCGGTCAAGTCAGCTTTGGAATTGCTGAAACAGTTGTACCCGAGTTCAAAATGGGTCCATCAAACATATCCACATCTTCACTGTAACTATAGCTAAGCATTGGTCAGACTGGAGTTGAACTCACCTGTGCATGTAATTGCTCATCTGAATGCATATTGCTCAATGATCAATTCCTTTCTGAAACAGAACACAAACGACGGGTGGTTGTCAAATGCGTTTCTCCTTTGTTGTCTATTTTCTCTTCACTATTGTTTCTTACGTTGTCCCGCTGAACGAACATTGTAGCCTTTGGTAATTTGAATATAACTGGTAACAACAATGTTTCTCCAGAGTACACCGAGTTTAAGTTCTGTTCCCTGTTGGAGCTCCATCTCAAGATCTAGAATAAATGAGCGGATTTGGGAATACGTTCGACGGGTATAATTAAGGAACAGTAATGGATTTTTTTTAAATCAGCAGTGTTCAAATTATTTTTTCAACCCACTGGCAAAATTGTACGTATTCGAATTATTTTTAACGGAGGCAGAAATAATGGCCATTTTCGAATTGCTAAAAGACATTACCGTGCTTTTGGATACTAAATTGGTGAACACTTGTGTAACTTCTAGTGCATCCTATTGGTTGGAGACGTCTCGGTATCTCTCATGTCTCTGTTGTGACCTGTTGCAGTTTTGGTACGAATACCTGAGTTTACCTTGCTGATCTGTTTTGGCCATTCCCATTTGCCAATTGTTATCTTGAAAAAGCCATAAATATACACGGCGCATTGTTTAATTGGCGATTTTTCTCGTCTGCTCTGGATTCGCCTTCGATTAGGATTGATTATCCAATCGCGATGTGGTGCACAGCAGAACTTGGTAGGACCATATTTTACACTTACTTACACAAACACAATCTCTACTGGTTCCCAAACACGTAGGCAAGAATCTGTTAAACTGGAAAAATAAATGGTTGGTTGGTTGGAGTTTAACTCGCACCTAACCGTATCGGTCACACCGCGAGGATGACCCAAACAAACATACCATAGCAAAACAAAACAAAAACCTAACCAAAACTACAAAAACATGCAGCTTCGCAAAAAGATTGAACCCTTTTAGGGTGGCACATCATTTGAGGTTGCACGTCATTGGCAATGCACATATTTGAAATGACAATACATAAAAACATGGTTTCTATATCAGTTATGTTGAGGTTGGATTGAAAGGAACTATATTATAAAACTTGAAATAAAGATTATATTTCTTTTTCAAAGTAAGCATATACAGCTCATTACGTATATGTACATGTATAGTTAGGAACAATCGACCGTGCAATTTGGACCACGGAACTTCTTGGTGTAACTTTGTGTCATGATACGTGAATTATATAATCCCTTTTCTGACAGAGCTATTAACAATGTAAAAGTTGGAGTAGAGGTATCATTTACAGTATGGAATGGGACACCAGCCTTGTGGGTGAACCCTCACATTTGTATGTAAATACAAGAATATAATGACAAATGTTTTCAATCATACATGTGTAATGCTACATAATAATGTGCACTGGTAAAACTGGTACACCACAAACTCAGTTTTAATTAATATATTAAGTTAAATGTGTGGACACAAATATGGTTCATGTAAAAGCTTTAAGCTAAATCATATGATGTGGAATAGAATGATTTGATAGCAAAATTGAAGGAAATTTTGTCCTTCATTTAAGGCGACACGAAATTCAAAACTGATAGAGGTTCAGTACTGCGGGATTCCCCCGCCGGGTAGAGACACCCTTACATTATAATAGCTGGGGTTCAGAGCCGAGGGGTTTCGATAGCGCAGCTTCATGTTTCTGATTGGGCGGAAACCTTGGTGGCCATCTTTAATTTATTGGCTTGTGGGAAGAAATATTTACCCCTGGTATTGTAAGTGTACTTTCTTTGAAAAAAAAAAAAGTTTTCCTCCCCTTAAATTAATTTGTTTCTGGAATAAATACATACACTATAGATATACGTTTGTCATATCTTGGTAAACACAACTAAAATTGCTGAAATGGAAATCATTAGAAGAGAGCCAAATTTGGGGAAACATTTAAGCGGTGGGAATATAAAATGACGTGTGGCAACTAAAAAGTGTTGTTAGGCTAGGTTGTTAGCAAAACAAACAAGAGCCCAAGGGGCTTCAATATACGCCCGTATATCTGGAATTACATTGGTTCAAATTTCAAGGTTGTTTAATAGCCTTGATTCCAATTGATCTAGCAATCCAGAGAAAGGTCTACAATTTTTTGCTTATGAGAATGCAACATATATCACATCTTATATTGAATGATAAACTAAAATGAGCTGAACTCTTGGTAACTGGTTGACCTTGAAGCAAGAGCTGAGAGCTCACATATCCCACACTGAAATCGACAATAGTCAAACACAAGAAAATAGCAGTTTCCCTGCAAATGGATTCCTTTCAGACGAGATAATTTTTCGTGAATGAAGAAGAAAGTGATGAAGTAAACCTTTGTTCCTGAGTTAATAAACAGGTGTGAAGTTCATAAAGGACTCCTTTCCCCGTTAAATTAGTAACTGTATGGTTTTTATTTCACAACAGTTTAACTAAATGAAGCGTTTCAAACATGGGAGACAACTCAACAGGACAATATCATATAAATGGAGGGGAAAGACTTTTGAATATTCCAACAATATTCCAACACATTTAGTCAGCTAAGCTTGATTCAGTTTTGGGGACTGCGACCTAGACCTTTGACAAATTGATCTCATATGTATGGCTCCACTTTGTCATGCGAGTAAGGTATACTCAAAGTTTGGTACCAATCCATACCTTGAAACTAGAGCTATCGCATGGACAATAAATGTTAATGGATGAATGGACAGAACTCAACATCGCATTACATGACCTCGTCTTCGACAGGCATATGAAAATGTGACTTTTAATGATTTCTTGATTTTGGGGTGACAGTGACCTTGACCTTTGACCTTGACCTCAATTTTGATACACAACACATCGTCTTCCCTCAATCTATCAATGCACACAAAAAATCATGATTTTTAATGATTTCCTGATTTTGGGGTCACAGTGACCTTGACCTTGGGCTAAATTTTGGTACATGGCAAACCGTCTCCCCTCAATTTCTCAATGGACACAAAAAATCATGATTTTTAACAATTTCACGATTTTTGGGTCATAGTGACCTTGACCTTTGACCTTGATTACATTTTGGTATGTGACTCATTGTGTCTCCTTAATGTATCTACTGACACAAAAAATGTTATTTTTGATAATTTCCTAATTTTGGGGTCAGTGACCTTTGACCTTGACCTAATTTTTGGTATGCATCACTTCATTTCCGCCTATTGAATCCACTCACAAAAAATAAGAAATTTTTAACGATTTCCTGATTTTTCGATCACACTGACCTTTGACCTCTGACCTTGACCTACATTTAATATGCAACACATCGTTCCCCCTAGGGCATCCACTCACCAAAAATTAGAACTGTAGATAGAAAACTAACAACGATCAATGATTTCCTGATTTTTGACAACAGTGACCTTTGACCTCTGACCTCGACCTTAATTTTGGTATGCGACACATCGTCTCCACCTGGCGTATCCACTCACAAAAAATTGCAACTGTGGATAGAAAACGTTCACAGATATAGACCGGACACGAGCACTTCAGTGATTTCCTGTTTTTTATGCCAGTGACCTTTGACCTGTGACCTTGACCTTCATTTTGGTACGCGACACATCGTCTTCCCCGTAGGGTATCCACTCACCAAAAATTGGAGCTGTGAATAGGAAACTGTCCCAGATATAGACCGGACACGAGAACCGGACAGACGGACAGACGGACGGAAACCGCCATCCCATAATACGACCGCCTTTTGGGCGGGCGTATAAAAAGTAAAACTACAAATCATGTGAATAAATTTTGTTTATTATAATTACTGATAAAAAAACTTGTTAGTGGAACAAGATGAGGCAGGCATTCTTCGCATTGTGTAAGAGAATAAATCAATAAATCAGTCATCCAATCAATAAATAAATGTGATAGTATTCAAACATGATATAGAAATTATATGCAAACTTAACATAGGAATTAGTGGATTTTATTAGACAAGGGGCATAACTCTGCAAAATACTTTCTGAGGAACTGATGGGGTTATACATTGCAGGTCTGTTGATACATCGATGCTGTATACCAAGTTTCGTATAGAACACTTGAATGGTATCAGAGATATATATCATTATAGATTTTGCATAAATTAAAGATGGCCGTCAAGGTTTCCACCAAATCAGGGAAACTGGTTTGGTCATTCCTTTGAAGTTTCTTGATGCATCGATGATCTATACCAAGTTTCATACTGAACAGTGAAATGGTACCGGAGATACACAAGATTAATGGTTTCGCATAAATTAAATATGGCCGTCAAAGTTTCCAACCAATCGGGTCCAGATTCAATAGGGTTCTGGGTCATGAGCATATGGATGTGCAGTACAAGTTTGGTGTGCCTAGGGTAAGTCGTTCTAAAGATATCTTGGTAACGATAAAGCTGTGATGGTTTCGCATAAATTAAAGATGGCCGCCAAAGTTTCCAACCAATCGGGTCCAGATTTAATAGGGTTCTGGGTCATGAGCATATGGATGTGCACTGCAAGTTTGGTGTGCCTAGGGTAAGTCGTTCTAAAGATATCTTGGTAACGATAAAGCTGTGATGGTTTCGCATAAATTAAAGATGGCCGCCAAAGTTTCCAACCAATCGGGTCCAGATTCAATAGGGTTCTGGGTCATGAGCATATGGATGTGCACTGCAAGTTTGGTGTGCCTAGGGTAGGTCGTTCTAAAGATATCTTGGTAACGAGAAAGGTGTGACGGACAGACGCCCCGACAGACAGACGGACGTACATGACGACGACAATACCCTTCGGCCAAATTTTGGCCGAGGGGTAAAAAGTTAAATACTATTTATATGAAGTTTTCATGAATATGCTTCAAAACTAGGGCTATTCCCTATGATTTCTGGGTTATCGAATTGAGCATGGGTCAGTCCACTTAATGTTGCCTACAGCTAAAAAATGCACACCAACCTATATTTTTTTCTTTGTCTTTTCTCATATTACACAATTATGAATGCAACAACACACATTATTCAAAAAGTTAATTACTTTGATTTACCACCAGCGGACATCCTTAACAATACAAATGTTATACGCTTTAAGGTGGAGTGGAATTCTCCCCGATTGGTTGAATTAACCACAGCTGACAGATTTAAGACAGGTGTAACTGTTATTCTTCTTTTGTTTAAGGAAGCTGTAAAACTGCTCTCCATCCTCCCTCTCAAGATGCATGCCTTCCCCTCATTAACAGATTCCTTTATTTGCAATGCACAGAAGTGGAGGGGAACAAAAAATCTGTGTTTCATGGTATCATTTAGTGGTATGGTACAACAAATCAACCAATCACAAAGGATTCTACTTCCCTTTAAATAACTGCTTAATTTTGGAAATTCAAGGTGAATTGTTTGTTCATTACAATATAATTTTTTTCGTTGATCTTCCATGTAACACTCATGTCCAGGCCTTTATATTACTGAAAGCTTCCCGTTTAGTCTCAGTTTTGTACCTATACTATTGTTCTCCTTCACTTTATGAAAGATGGGCCCTTTCCATTTGGTGGTGACTGGCCTTCACCAACAACATGACACCCACGTAATGACACATGTGCAACAATCATACCTGTTTATGAAGTAATGAGTACTGACCATGAGTGAGTGAAGCTGGGTAGATATAATAAAGACAATATCTGAAGACAAGGTGGCATAGTTCATACTATATTTAATTTCGTACAAAAACATCACACATCGGTCGACCATAGTACATTGTATAACATATATATAATAATAAACACAACCAGGCAGTAATCATATAAGAACGAATCTCATTATATTAATTTAACAATAAACTGTAAGAATTTCAGTGACCACTAAGAATAGAGAAGAGGTCAACTGGGCACCCAGGCAATAACAAAGGTCATGCTTCAGGCGTGGTGGAAGGATTTCAATATTGGAAGGGGATCGAGCTCATTCAGGGCACCTTTTTTAGCTTCACAGGCACTGCTGCGTCAGTTTTCAGTGCCGCATCAGTTTTTTTTTTTTTTTAAATTGTTTACATTTATCCACATTTCTCTCTGAAAGTTTAGCCAATATTATGTTGTTCTTAGACATTGAGTTAGTGTCTTGTTTTATTTTCAGAGAATAGTATTGTAGATGGCTGGCTCTTCAAGTAACTTGAACAACATTGTCTGTTAATACATGCAAATTGTATTAAACTACTACATGATGACGGTGTACCAGGAAAGACAAATATGTTTGGTCTGTGAGAAAGAGAAGAAAATAGGCAACCATTTGGTGTAAGACTCACAAAATATAATTGACAAAGGATCTGCTGCAAGTTGTATTGCCAGTCTTTTGTCCAGGATATTATCTTTTCAATGGGAGGTCTTACACCAAAGCCTTGCCAGAAAATAAAAGTAGGCTGTCGCCATCGGGACCCCTCGGGCCGGGCCCAGAGCAATTGTGGAAATAATGTTTCTGACCCCAACAACTCACATATTTGGGGTGGGCATAATTTTACCTGTATGATATAGATCATAGACAGACAAAACAATATAGCAATAGAGCAGTGATTACCTATAGTAGATGTAGTCGAACGATTACTGTCTATTCACAGCAATCCACACAGGTTTGTGGTAGGAGAAGTAACTCTCCAACACTCCACTTGATGTATTGGGGGCGTTACTGTAGATGTGGTCTATGGTAGTGTGGAGGTCTGTGGTGGGCAACGGGTGGATACGTTCTTGTAGATTGTAAGTCTCAAAAAAGTCTAGAAGTTTTCTCTTGTCTGTGGAGTCTTTTAACAAGTCTATGTTAAAGTCACCAAGGATAACAGTTTGCACGAGAGATGGGGATTGTGACCTGAAGATGGTAAACAGTGCATTAATGACATCCTGTACTGGGGATCGGGGAGGGTTGTACAAACCAATGACCAGCATGTCTGTTGACGGACTTGAAAAACACATCCGACAGCAGACTTTCAATAGGCTTCTGGTACTGGCTGTATTAAACAACTGTATGAAGTTTCATTGTTGTGAGTGAAGGACTTTTTGAGATAATGTGTTTACAAGGATATGGACAGACATGTATAAAGGGGCAGAACTCCTGAAAAACACATCCGATTACACCGACTTTCAATAGGCTTCTGGTACTGGCTGTATTAAACAACTGTAAGAAGTTTCATTGTTGTAAGTGAAGGACTTTTTGAGATAATGTGTTTACAATGATATGACGGACAGACGGACGGACGGACGGTACGACAGACGGACGGACAGACGACGGAGGCAACGACAATACCGCTCGGGCAGAATCTGCCCGAGGGGTAAAAAGATAGAGAAAAGCCTCCCCTCAGCTCTTGTCATTTTTTTTCCCCCAAAAAGTGCCATAGAAGCTAGATGTACATTTTCTTCAGCCTTAAGATATAACATGGAAGTAGTGGGGGAGGGAACCAAACTGGTTCTTAGCCCCCCCCCTAAATATTGTGGGGATGGCCAGAAATCTGGGAATACCCAATATTTAGAGCGGGGGTATCAATGACCAACAAAGAAACCCTCGCTGGAATGGGCAGCGGTTCTCTCTGGCTTCTGCTGCTTCCTGTACCATTCAAACTGAGCTGCCGGTCACTATGAGTGAAATAACTTTAAGTGAGACATTAAACCAAATCTCTCTACTTGCCGGTGGATTACTTCAACTTGTTCACATTATTACACCCTACAACTTTCATAGCATTTTTGGTTTATCATGTACATACTTGTTCATGTATACTGTTACTGGCCTCAACCAATGTGATTTGTGTTTGCACCAATAAACGAATCTGAATGTGTATAAACAATTCTCAATTGGAATGATTGACTGCTCACTTCATCATCATCTAAATGTGTCGGACTAAACACTGAATATTGTATACGATAAAATATGGTATATAGGACTATAAATATGAATACTGTAACAGGTCAAAATAATTAAATTCCACACGCCATTGTATTATGTTACTAGCCAGCCGATTGACAGTATGTGACCATACCATGACCCATCACAGATTACTGAGATAAAGATTTCTTTGAACAATTAGAGATTTTAGAATATACAGTACCTGATTAACTGGACCACATTCTTCATTTATCCGAGATGAATGGTATATCATAAAAATTAAATGCATCTACATTTATACACACACTGTACATATAAGGATAATAATTATCTTCAAAAACTATTTTCATCAAATGCTGAGGCCAATTATACAGCTGGCATGTGCCTCATGTGCTCTCTCCTCCTCTCAGTGAGACATCCGTGTCCATCTTTTATCACCAACATGTACGGTACATGATGTATGAACAATGAAAATAAATTTAACTTGACACAATTCTACAACTTGATCTGTCAATTTCATAAGGATATCAGTCCCATAATATGTTCTCTAAGTACACGTAATTCTCCATTTGTTCTGAAGACATCAGTGTCAATAATACTATATCCCCCAAGTAACATTCAATCCAATCTAGGTAAACCAACATCCTATATCAGGGAAAGGGGCCATTGAAGTATTACGTACGCAAAAAAATTGGATGTTTTGACCCCCCTCCCATATGTAAAATTCAACTCAGCGTACATGGAAAAAAATCATGATTTTTAGACCCCTCCCCCTCGATGTGTACATAATACTTGAATGCCCCTTAATACCATCTAGATGTGATGCTATGAAAAATTTGTGCGAAAATTTTGCTGATATTCTACAAGATTCCATATTAAGCCATTGATTGATGTTTAGTCCATGGAAACAAACAACTTATCGGCGTTCGCCCTTTTGATATTTTCCTGACAAAAGCAGACTTTTCGATGCGAGTAAATTCTTTATACATGTATTTACCACGCATGTCTCTCTATTCTGTTTACAATATTGGTCCTCGTGCTTCAGTCTGTAATTACAAGGAGCGTCTTTTTAAAGTTATTTCGCCCAGCTAGCCACCTGATTGGCTAACAGATGTAATTTGAAATTTGCACTGGATTATACAGTGTTGATATCAGATATAATGTTCCATGATATTATATCTAACCCCCCACGCCTAATTTTGCCCCCAAATTTTGATCAGTCGCTATCAAATTTGATCAGAATGTAGGTCCTGTAACATTTTGTTATTACTTGTCTGACGGGATTTTTGGCAATATATCAGAGCCAATTTCTCTCAGAGCAGTGAAATTCCTCACAGTTTCTATATGTAATTTGTGCATTTTCATTCTGAAATTTCAAGGAAATCTGTTCAGAATCAAACAAAATCTCCAATATCTCATATATTTTTTCCAATGTTGAGCTTGCAATGCTGTAGCATTGGGACTGGCTGCTATGGCGTCATAATTTAACATATAAAATTGTCACAGCGAAATTTCCACATTTTGGTTGAATTTCCATGAAATTTCAATATAAATCGGCACAAATAATGTTCAGATGATGTGCAAAATTTCACTGCTCTGAGTAAAATTGGCTTGGATAAGTTGCCAAAATTCCCATTACCTCATAATGTGAGACAGACAGTAACTTCACCACTCTAATAACATTTGATCACCCCAATATATACTGGGTGAGAAGATCAGTATCCTCAACAAATTATGTTTCTTCTAACCTCCAGAACTCATTCTTTGGACAACATCTCAGAATTTAATCCAAACATATTGTTAGAAATTGTCTTAAAAACATTAGTTTAAGATTTTTTTCTCAAGAAGACATCAGCTATCGGTACAGAATTATTTCTCATAGCGGTGAACATGCACCTGCACACTTTGTTCAAAAATTTTTGATTCCATAATTTGTTCCACAAAGTTGGACTGACATATGTGAATCCCCCATTTGCACATTATTGAGAGAACAAAGAGCCTGTCCTGTGCAGTGACCCGTGACTTCAGTTGATGAGTTACTGGTTTATATATTTTAATTTGCCCTATCTTTTAACCTAGGAGATTATTTTGAACTGGTGATAGCTGGCATATTCTCATGTAATATTTACGAAATGTTACATTATTCTAAGCTTAACGACACTTCCTTTGAATATTGGGAAAATATAGTACATACATGTAGGTATAACATTATGTCGGTTATCATTGGCTAAAACTAATCACTTATATTAATAGATGGGGCAAAGTGATAATATAGGAACCAGTAACTGATCAGCTAAAGTCATGGGTCACGGCACAGACATGCTTTTCTTTGTTCTCTCAATAATGTGGAAAAGGCAGATTCTCCACATCACTAACACCTTGATCACAGTTCTGGCATGTCCAAGTTCAGTTTCCTGTCCACTACATATGTGGATGACTGAATGGGAAGTTCAACGTGTAGGACCGTCTCGAACATGGCAAAAATGCAGCATCCCATCGATATAATTTCCTTTGCCTATCTGTCATTGTCTGTAAACACACGAATCCCAGCCCTGTTTTAGCACTGTCCATGAGAGCACTAACTATGCCATGTATCTACAATCACATATGCAAATAAATGTGATGATGCCATCATAGGGTTATGATGCCAGTCCAGCATTTTTAGCCATACTGTAGAAGATACTTTTCTTATCTTGTAAGAGATTGGCTGGGGAGTCAAACTCACTGACCAATCCACCGTCCAGAACCAGAATCCTGAAGTGAAGATAAGAAACAATTCAATTCATTCAGATGTCCACTATGATTGGCTGATGTTCTCTCAGGATTCTTCACAGACCAATGACATTTGTCAGTTATTTTTTCAAATATTCGATTCAACCAATCAACAGTCTTGTAGCTGAAACATTCACCATGATGCATCAAACTTCTAAAAGTTTACGGTTTCAAGAAATCAGAAGTACTGATGGCAAAATTAGAACTATATGCTGCTGCTTTCTTCTGTCATATACAAAATACCTACTGATATTTACAAACTGATAATGCTTTTGATATCATCAAAAATAAAGTAAATTTTCAATAATATTAACTTCTCACTGATTTGTTCCATGAAGCTATGAATATATAGCCAGTTCATCCCATAAGTCTATACGCCAAGGTGCAACAATTTACATGTTGTAGGTAATCTGATTGGCTGTAGATTTTCATGATATAAAGACATGGACCTGATCCTGTGGTTTCCATGACAACTTACCTGTCATAGTCAATCACAGTATTCAGTCTGTGGGCAATGGTCAGTATGGTACAGTTGGCAAATTCCTTTCGTATCGTCTGTTGAATGAGGTCGTCTGTCTCCATGTCAACAGCTGCCGTGGCCTCGTCTAGAATCAGAATCTTTGTTTTGCGTAACAATGTACGAGCAAGACAGACTAACTGACGCTGACCAACACTGCAAGAAATTTGTAAAGACGATAATATTTCAATCACACTGTAGTACTTTTAACCCTACCTGGCCCAGGGGGGGAGGGGGGGGGGCCGAAATGGCCCCCCTACCAAACTTTCTGTGCTAACAAGAAAAAATAGAGAGATGAAACTCCGTGACTTTATAGTTTATCATATAGGGATCATTTTGAGCCTATTTGCATGACCCTCCGAGGAGAGGATCATGGGAAAATTCAAGATGGCGGCCATGTGGGGTCCCAGAAAAGTGATGTTTTTGTCATATTTCTTCAAAATTTCTGCTTTTCTGCGATGAAAAGTGGGCAAAAACTATTTTATTTCACATCACATTAATATTTACTAATTTATCATGCTGTTTTTGCGGAGAAATTGCATAGATAAAAAATTCGGAAAATCTGACCTAAAATCGACCAAAAATGCCGTTTTTGAAAATGACGTCACTGTGACGTCATCAAGGTGGCCATCTTGGATTTTTTTACATTGTCTAGTAGAGCTTGACCCAAGGGTATAGTGTGGTAAGTGTCAGCCCCCTAGCTCAAGGGGTAAGAAAAATAATTAGAGGGGGGGGGAGCCATTTCGGCCCCCCCCAGGTCACGACAGGTCCAAACATGAATTGCAAGCACCTAAAAGGTGCGCTGACCCCTCAGCCCGATTTTTTTCTGGTCATGTAGAATATGGTTTGCGTGATATACATGTATGTACCATACATATAATAGACTCGAGTTGCATAATGCGAGCGGTGCAGCGGGATTACAGCATGCATGAAAGTATAGCTTGATCAGTGGCAAGAAAGATCATGCATGATTAAGTATGATAACAGGTTATTGGCATAGAAACACTTTGATTGACATATGCCCACCAGTATCATTATTATTTGGAGGCTGGGGGGGCATAAGCTCGAAGTACGCAAACAGGTTCAAAATTGATGTGGATCAGGCCAGAAATAGGCTATCCTGACCTGGTTTTAAATAATTTCAAAGATACCGTAACATGTTCGGTGAAGAAAATAAAAACGTTATGTTGTACCGGTAACAAATAATTGCGACCGTTGACTGCTCAGAATAAAACAGTCGGGACGCTCACAAATTATGCCCATCTTTGGTAATCACCTAAAATAGTAATAAAAAGAAATCTTGAAGATTGAATTTTTTTGACACCGTGAAATTGTGAAAGTGAAAACTGTGAAATGCATCTAATCTTTCGAATATTGGTTAGTTGTGGACAGTATTGTATGAAAACAGCCGGAATCTCTGATGGAACTCAAATCTTCATTGCTCATTCACTACAGTGCTGCTTGCTCTCCTTTGCTCGATAAAACTATGTTAGTTGGCAGTGGGCAGAAATAACTACGGACCCATAAGTTTACCAGCAAACTACTAACAATAACAACCTGACTGCATAGTCCCACAGAAGCATGCAACACACAAAATATAGATTTTCTTCCTGAATCAGCCAACCAATAGGCGAAAACATACCTGCTAGTGTATTGTTTCATTTTCAACAGTTTCATTTTTATCCCGCTCAACTGCCCGAGACACATGTATGCATGAGTGGTGCTATTAACCCACCAGAATGGAATTTAATAGGCTAAAATATGTACCTCAATTATCACGTTGGTTGGGTGTTAACTGTCAAAAACTGAACCCAAATTGTTTTTGCCAACCGTATACTTGTTGCACGCCATATAAGCACATCGAAGGCCATCTAACAATTGATTAGAGTCTGAGGTAATATCTCGGATACTCTTGGTTATAGTGTCTCTAATCCATATCCAGACATGCCGCCCATATATCACAATAATGTGTGAATTGCGAAGCAACTGGGAATCACGTTTCAATAAAGAAGCAGTAGAAAAGTTTGTTTTCAAATTAAAGATATTCTTGAATACAGGCCTAAAATAATTAGATGCCACTGCCCCTGTCACATCTCGAATCTGATAAACCTCCAGAAACTTTACTGGCCTACTTGCTGAGGAATTAAACTACCAGAGCCTGCAGTAACAAGTTTTGTGAATTAATTTAAAGTCTTGAGGTTCCATCCAATGATAACCATTCTCAGATGGTCTGAATCTCGAATGGACTGCAACACAGATCTTCCTGAAATCAGGGAACCTTCACAAGTCAAAATGCAACATACACCCAAGGGTTCCCAATGGGCATATCTCCAGATGGTCTAAATCTTGAATGGACCGCTACACAGAGCTTCTTCAAATCAGGGAACCCTCAAAAGTCAAAATGCAACATACAACCTAGGGTTCCCGATAAACAATAACAAATAATTAACATGAAGCTGCGCTATCGAAACCCCTCGGCTCTGAACCCCAGCTATTATAATGTAAGGGTGTCTCTACCAATTGATTGGCTTGTGGGAAGAAATATTTACCCTTGGTATTGTAAGTGTACTTTCTTTGAAAAAAAAAAGAAGTTTTCCTCCCCTTAAATTAATTTGTTTCTGGAATAAATACATACACTATAGATATACGTTTGTTCTTCGCATTGTGTAAGACAATAAATCAATAAATCAGTCATCCAATCAATAAATAAATGTGATAGTATACAAACATGATATAGAAATTATATGCAAACTTAACATAGGAATTAGTGGATTTTATTAGACAAGGGGCATAACTCTGCAAAATACTTTCTGACACGACTCATTTTCGATAGGCATCTAGTTCAGGTCAAGAGAAACAACTGTATCACGTTAGGATGTTGTATATGGAACGGTTCTGAAATTATCACAATAACAAATCATAAATGGACAAGGGGCATAACTCTGCAAAATACTTTCTGACACGACTCATTTTCGATAGGCATCTAGTTCAGGTCAAGAGAAACAACTGTATCACGTTAGGATGTCGTATATGGAACGGTTCTGAAATTATCACAATAACAAATCATAAATGGATTTTTATTTGTAAAAAGGGGCATAACTCTGCAAAATATTGTCCGAGATGACTCATTTTCGATAGGCTTCTGATTTACGTGAAGATAAATAGATGCAACAAGTTTGGTAGCCATGCATGAAACGGTTCTGTAGATATCGCGGTAACGGACGGACGGACGTACGGACGTACGGACAGCCGTACATGATGACGACAATACCCCTAGGCCAAAGTTGGCCGAGGGGTAAAAATCATAAAATCATCATAGCCATCTGAAAACCTAATCATTTCATCAGTCGCCATACAGGAAGCTCTCACCAAAGTTTGGTCAGGCCAGACTTCATAGATCTGCAGATATTCAGACCAATCAACAGTCTGTAGCATCAGATATGCATGTATATCCACCCCCCAGCACTCCCACTGATCCTTTCCTTGTGCAACGCTGATGGCCCCTCGAGTTTGGTCCAAATAAACCTGTTCATGTGCCTTTCAGAAAGAACAATCACACTAAATGATCTCCTCTGCGCCAGAAGATCATTTCCTTTGAACATTTGCAAATACAAAGAGTATTTCACAAAACCTTCTTGCAACCAAATCACAAATTGCACCATCACAAATCTTCTACACATGCTATATTCAGGCATATCCCTGTTGTTTCGTGAACTACAATAACCTGAAATTCATTTATTGTTGACAATCAGGGATATTTCTTTCATTTGTAACCAGTATGAAGCAGAAACTTTTGTTTTTGGAATTTGTTGTTGTAATGACTACTGACAGAGTGAGATTATCATGCCTCCAACACAGGAGAGTGTACTTCCAATCAAAACTTCATAGGTCGAGTTAAGGACACAACTGATTATCATCTTCAGTAATTCATGCCAGATTTACCTTCTGATGCCCCTTGAATATAACTACACGTTAACTCTTAGAACCCGAGACGCCGCTTTTGAGGCCCGTTTAGATAATGTATATAGCCGAGAGGCCGCAAAAGTGGCTTCTGACGTATGCTCATTATTCAGAGAATCATATCACGTTTCAAGTCGTATCTGCTTCATAGATATAGTTTGGTCGCCTAAAACCAAATGGGATACGTAGCCATTCATCAAGTCCCCAAGGGGTGAACAATGCTGGTTGGATAATGTATATACCAGAGAAGCTTCTGACAAAATTGTCGTTTTTATCTCTACTTTAGCGGTGAGCTCAAGGTCAAGGGTTAACAGATGTGGAAACTCCTGGGTTCAACGGGTTAAAGAAGGTCAGAAAATATATCTTAGCGATATATATATTCTGCGAATTTCGAAAAGTTGCATGTGAACAGGTCAATTTTTTTTGCGTGGGGTTTTGTGGAACACATGTGCACCTTGCAGACCAATCACAATCGACTCTTCTCACAAGCTTTCTGTCACAAATGTGTCAAGCGGTTGTGAAACTATCCCCTGGCTAGCAAAGGGATATTGTAACATGGAATATTGTGGGTAATACCTGGGCACTGCATTAATTTCAAATGGGGTTCGCCAGTCCGAACTGACGCCAGGTAGCTATGTGTACCAAGAGGTAAATGGCGCATGCCCATGTCATTTTTCTGGACGGCACAAAGGCAACGTCATAATGTAATGACGTTCTGAGTGTTCGCTTTATGACGTCATGTCTTCTTTACCTGTTGGAGCACTACCGCTGCCTAGTGTGGCTGGCGATCCCCATTCACTTCAACTCTCAGTGAAACAAATTCATGGTGTTTCAATATGAAAAGGGGTCATCACGAGATCTGGACATTCAAAACTGAGAGGTTTGGCTACGTGAGATTTATGCCTAAGTGAGATGTGGCTGAATGAGATAAAATGGCAAAGAGCAATGTGTGGCAAAGTGAGATAGGTGGCAAAAGGATATGTATGGCATTTTAATAGTCAAAGCCTGCCAAAAGTGACCTCTGTCATCGTATATGTATTGTGAACAAAAGGCCATACAACTTTTCTGGAAGATGTCCGATGCATTTGTAAACATTTACCTAAGGTTTTGTCCTCCTTCCCCACACTCATGCTGCAGTCGCTCAGGCAGACCCTCCACAAAGGTCTTGAGGTGGGCCAGTTCTAGAGCCTGCCAGATTCTGGAATCTTGGTAACGGTCAAATGGATCAAGGTTCATCCTTAGTGGTCCAGAGAAAAGAACAGGGTCCTGTCAAAGGACAAGAAGTTTTGAGGTCACATTTAAACATAATAAAACAAAACTAACCCTATCTTATCTGATGTAGGAACGATATGGCCCATTCCATTTCAATGGAATTATGTGAACATTAAGAAATTTCTTCGTTTACAGCTGATCATGTAAGGGTCAATCACAGTCTATTTCGTTCATTATTTTCTGTGTATAAGATCATGGGTAGACAGTCAAGTGGCACACTTCATCACCTCAGTGATCTATCAAAATTCCCAGTTTATATATTTTTGCCATTTCTTATTGATATGCAAGATTTTCGCCATTTTACTTCGCAGAATTGAAAATATATAATTCCCCATAACTAAAAAGACGTATCCGACACATATTCCTTGTACAGTGTATGCATAAATATGAAGAAAAATGATCATTCTATCAACTTACACCGCTTCAATTCTTCTATACAAATTACAAGTTGTAAATTTTTCCCGCATACTGTATATATTTTTGTGTTGAGGCAACTATTCAAAGTAAATGTTTCTTTTATTTATATTGGCTGTGAGACTCATAGATAGCAAGGTTATAATCTCAGGTAATATCCAAGGTAATTCTAAGGCAAGCCAAAGGTACATTCAAGATTTTTTAGAAGAATGCATGCAGCTACACGTTCTCACTGCGCTTGCAAGGGGAAGAAGGAAGTCACACGGTCAGATCAAAGAGGATTCTGGGTATTCACTCATGGGCATTTGGCCCACAGGGACTATTTTATATTCTGTGTTAAGACTTACAAAGGATTATCACACAGGAACACTATAGAGATAAGGTATGTAAAGGTAAATTTAACAGCGTAAGAAATAGATAAGGTATGTAAAGGTAAATTTAACAGCGTAAGAAAAAGACTATTTTGTAAAACAAGCCTGCACCTGGGCATGTCGGAGTGATTTTTTAAAAGACTTGTTAATTTTATCAACAAAAGAAAAACATTCATACTGATGTTATGCAAGTGGAACATTGAAACGATGTTCAAAATGGCAGAAAATGTCAAGTAAATCTTAGTGGAGCAAAGAAAACAAAAACCATAAATTGTCATATTTTGGGAACAGATATTGCATTTTCTTATCACTTGACAGACTGAAGCCAGCATTCACTCTGCCATGTGTTTTTTCTGTCACTTGTAGAAGTGTGTGTCATCGGATTGATAGACTCCAACAGAAAATTTCTCGGAGAGAATTATTTTCCCTCAAGTTCAACAGCTTTATGGTGAAAATGTCAAGATTGAGCAACCATGCTGCTTTAATAGGCTATGGTATTAAAGCATCTAATAATTCAACCATTTATAGACCACTTTTCAACACTAATTATGAAGAGCTGAACAATCATTGCTAAATATACATGTTCTGCAGAATAGTGGAATTGACTTTCTGAACTTGGGATCAAATTATTACAGACTTTACAGAAAGTCAGTTAACATGTTCCACTGTCAGTACATGTACCTTAAAGTGTAACTGTGGTACTTTTGCAAGTGTTCGTCCTATCCAAGATTATCTTCCAAATTATAGAATTTATACCGTTTTTTCTTCTTTTACGACTATAATTTTAACAATTTCACTGTTATTAATGTTATTGTAGTGCACAGCGCCACAAGCACATCAGAACTTGGGAGGTTATTATCGAACGATATACTGCATCAACGTGACATCACGCAGATGGTTCAGGGCGCTTGAAGTAAGACGTCATTAATGTCATCGATCTCGGACGTCAAAAGAGGCAGTGCAGATTTCTCTCCCACTGTAGAAATCTGCCTTTGAATCCTCGGAGACAGAATACGGGTGAAATGTTGGGAGTAAACTTCACGTTTTGTTATTTACATCGTTATCTTGAATATGACATACACTTACACAAGTGCCATGGTTACACTTTTAAGTTTCACAATGTCATACCTGTGGTAAGATGGTTAGTCGTGATCGGAGATCATGGAGACCCATACTGGATATACTACGCCCATCAATTACAATGCTGCCCCCTGCTGGCTCTATTAGACGGAAGAGAGACAAGGTCAAGGATGACTTTCCAGCTCCAGTCCTCCCCACAATTCCTACCTGTAAATATGGAGGAGAAATGGGAGTACTACATGTAGTACACAGTACAGGTACACTGATTCCCACTGAATGAAACTAAATGTAGTCTGGAATTCATTAATTCATCAACTGGGCATTCTTAAACTATCTAGAATGGTAATGGTTCTACTGAACACAGTTGAAAGCGCTCAAGAGAGAACACAGTTGAAAGAGCCCATGATAGCTCATGAGAGAACACAGTTGAAAGAGCCCATGATAGCTCATGAGAGAACACAGTTGAAAGAGCCCATGATAGCTCATGAGAGAACACAGTTGAAAGCATGTGAAAGAACACAGTTGACAGAGCCCATGAGAGCTCATGAGGGAACACAGTTGAAAGAGCCCATGATAGCTCATGAGAGAACACAGTTGAAAGCATGTGAGAGAACACAGTTGACAGAGCCTATGAGAGCTCACGAGAGAACACAGTTGAAAGAGCTCAGGAGAGAACACAGTTATGAGAGCTTATGAGAGAACACAGTTGAAAAGCCTATGAGTGCTCATGAGAGAACACAGTTGAAAGAGCTCATGAGGGAACAGAGTTGAAAGAACCCATGAGAGCTCATGAGAGAACAGTCAAAAGAGCCCATCAGAGCTCTTGAGAGAACACAGTTGAAAAAGCCCATGAGAGAACACAGTTGAAAGAGTTCATGAGAACACAGTTGAACATGTTGAAAGAGCCCATGAGAGATCATATGAGAACAGAGTTGAACGAGTCCTTGAAGGCTCATGAGAGAACACAGTTGAAAAAGCCCATGAGAGAACACAGATGAAAGAGTTCATGAGAACACAGTTGAACATGTTGAAAGAGCCCATGAGAGATCATATGAGAACAGAGTTGAACGAGTCCTTGAAGGCTCATGAGGGAACACAGTTGAAAGAGCCCATGAGAGATCATGTGAGAACACAGTTGAACGAGTCCTTGAAGGCTCATGAGGGAACACAGTTGAAAGGGCTCATGAGAGAACACAGTTGAAAGAGCCCATGAGAGATCATGTGAGAACACAGTTGAACGAGTCCTTGAAGGCTCATGAGGGAACACAGTTGAAAGGGCTCATGAGAGAACACAGTTGAAAGAGCCCATGGGGGCTCACGAGAGGAGCCTATGAGCTTTCAAAATATGCTGGCATATTCGACAGGTTGGGATGATCCTGCCCTCTAAAATAGATGTGAAAAAGGTCGTTTTTGCTCAATAACTTTTGATTCCTTCTTAACCGACACTCCAAACACTTAAAAGAACCAATCTATCTATTGTTCCATGTCCTAAAATTAAACTGCCAAGTGAACAGTCAATGTTGTTTCAACAGTGTGACAGATATTTAGCCTATTATTATGCAAATTAGATGGATGACAATTATTTCTTTACTATCATTTGCTGGAGATATTTATGTCAGTGAGGATTTTGCTGAATTCATCATCATGTAAACTGATCTATTGAGATAAAAGACTACCTTCATGTCAGAGAGCGGGATCGCATTAACCTGATTAACTACAGGTAGATTTGATATTTGTGTTCCCACATGGAGAAAACATTTTGGTACAAACTTGCAGATCAGTGCAAATTTTTATCTTATAAATCGATTTTCTAACACTGAACTTTGAAGCAGTGAAAAATCACTGACTTGGGCAGGTGATGATCGAACTCATGACCAAGGGAAACAAGTCCACCGCACTACCAACTGAGAACAGCTTGGGAGCAACTCATATACATCCTATATACATTTTTAATAAAAATAATTTGTATCTTATAAATAGATTTTATATTTTCAGAAAAACTATTTATAAGATATAAATTATTTTCCTGGAGATGATTGTAGACAATAGAAATGCTGAAAATCTTCAAATTCTATATGTGTAAAATGTATTTTAGTGGCAGTGGTCACTTAGATTAAAAAAATGTATACAGGATTGACCAAGCAAGCTGCTACCTCAGTAGATCGTGCCCGTTACCTCAGTTGGTAGAGCAGTGGGCATGCTTTCCTAAGTCATGAGTTTCAGTGACCTTGGCTTTGACCTCAAAATCAACAAACAATTTGGTGCCCAAAACTATATCCCCCCCGCTAATGCATCCATTCACAACTAATTACTGTATTTTTGGATATACCAATTTTCAGTCCACAGTGATCCCTGACCTTTTGACCTCAACAGATTTCTGGTTTGTCACAAGCTTGAGGTATAGTGTACAAGTTGTATCACAATGCAAATCTCTGAACTGAAGTTTTCAATTAATTCCAGATTTTGTGATCACAGCGATCTCAATTTTGAGATACAGCAACTCCACTATTCAAGAAATTGCAATTTTCAAAGATTTCTTGAATTTTAGAGCACAATAACCTTGACCTCAAAGATGGTTGCCATGCATCATCTTCCTATACGAATCCAGTAACTAAAAAATTGTGACCATACATAGAAAACAGCCCACTGGGCTTCAATACCCCTCGGCTATCAGCTATTGTCTACAACCAGCAATCATGCATTTTATAATGTCATGAGTGTATTATAAGAACTAGATCTAGTAGGGTTGACTGTAACAGCTTTTGCCAAGGCCTTAATTGATGGGAAAAATTTTGCACTGAAGGTTCTGGTAGAGCATGACTGAATTCTTAGCTCTAAATATACACTTCTATATAGCTTATAATCAAATTAAGTAATTTTATCTTGAAAATATATCTTCAACAATTTTCAGGTCAATTCTAACTTAATCGCATAGGGAACAGGGATTTTTGACCTGTTAAAAATAAGTCAAGGTCAGTGATATTCTTCAATAGACTTCAGGTCCAGCCATAAGTGATCTAAATTTAGACAATGTAGATATAATCTTTCATGGAATATTGTACTACATAGAATCTGACCTGGATAAAATAGGTCAAGGTTAAAATAGGTCAACATCAGTCACCTTCAGTACACCTCTGGATCGTCGCCAGATGTATACACAGTATTAATTTGGAAAGCCTAGCTTTATTTCTTCATGTTATATCATATTAAACAGTATATGACCTTTAAAAAATAGACCAAGGTCAGTCAACTGGGATAGGCTTCTAGTCAATCACAAGTTGCATATATAATATGAATTTGGAGACTGGCTTTAATCCTTCAAAAATATAGCAAATACTAGAATTTGACCTTGATAAATTAGGTCAAGGTCAGTCATTTTTAATAGGCTTCTGACCCAATACATATGTGGTATGAATTTACAATGCCTGGCTATAATTCTTCTTGAGATATCGTGTCCACAAGAAAGATGGACAGGCAGACAGATGACGCTGATGACGACAATAACCTTCGGGTAAAAACTTGTATGGACAGAGACCGGAAATGAAACAGAATAATGGACGTCGATGGAAGGACAGAAATCATCAAAATTATGTCTACATTTCGGAGATGGTGTAAAAAAAGCCATGCACATCTTTGATTAGTGAGAATTGTGTGAAATTAATTTGGTCACAATTTCTGCATGGTGGCTAAATTATTCTTCCACTCAAAAATTAGTTCCAGGTATGGATTATGAAACTGACCTTCTCTCCACTGTTGATCTGAGCTGTGATCCCTTTCAAGACGAGGTCGAGACCCCTACGATAACGAGTGGTGTAGTTATCCAGTCGGATGACTCCTTGGTCTGGCCAGCTGTCTGGGGGACGATCTTCAGGTTGATCCCACGCTGCCTGGAAAATATGGGGAATAACACCAAATACATAGTATGACTCACAAGGCCTTAACCTTTTAATAGAGATTCTAGTCTTTAAACTACAGCAGATAAAAAGTGATATGCTTGCACAATAAAAACTCCATGTGTCAAGCACAGTCAACAGCTAGACTATTAAAATGTCTGTCCATTTAATTAGCCATCTACTTTGGAGCTTGTCAAAAATCGATAGTTATAACTCCTAAATTATCTTCTTCTTTTTTTGCAGTGTGTATAGTAAACTGAACCCTACAAAATGACTACCATTACTCTGTGATACTGGTAATATATCATGCATGAAATAACTCCAGTACCACTGTTGTTTCATGTTGCAGGGCTCAATCACATATGAAGATGTCATAATGTATTCATGTTCACTGGCACAAAGGTCAATTAGAACTCGTGGATCACCATTCCCTCCTCGTTTTTACCATTCAACTACAATGTATGACAGTGCCATATCCAGAGCCATTTTTGATACCTGTTAAGGGGTATGGGTGCCCAAACTTTACAGCCAATTTTAATGCTTTTTACATACAAATGCGCCCAAATACATACAAATGCGCCCCCCTCCCCCCCAAAAAAGGCAAGAAAGGGTGTCCCTAAATAAACTCTGGATATGGCCATTTAATTAGCCATCTGTATGATGATGTGGGGTGATCTTTTAGGCATGTACATCGGGTAACAAAAGTATCATGTAACTTATCAGCATACATTTGAATACTGGTGTGTATCCTGTGATGCCGCATACAAGATCCTCACAGGGCGTAATTTAAAAACTTGTTTGTTTGGGGTAACAATCCCTGGTCAGGGATATTGGGTCAAACGGTCGGATTGTTGTTTTTTGTTTTTTTTTATTGCTGAGTAGTCAGTCAGTTTAATTCCAACTAGCACAAAATTCAAGAACAACTGTTCCCCATACTTATTGAAAAAAAAAGGTACTGCTTTCTGCTATGACTGCTAATATACACCCTATAATATATACTGGTATTTAGCACAACTTTTTCTCAAAATATCATGGCAAGACAGCCACAAGAACAAGTGGGAAGCACTTATTGTCGTTGTTTACCGCAACCTCTCTGTACTCCGTGTTTCTGGGGATGGTGATAGCCAATACAGGTATTCTCCCCATGCAACTTGGTCTCAGATCGACAATGAATGAAAAATATATCTTTCATATTCACATCAAACTTGATGAATGATCATCAATTCAGCTGGCCGCTGGTCATCTCACTGCCGCTGGTCGTGCATCAATGAAAAGAAAAGTGTTTATCCTCAAGAGCTATACCGTAATGCAAATGTGCTTGAAGAGTTCATCCCATTGGCACTCTTAGTTGAATCTTATTCCTTTCTCATTTATTCGGCACATCAGTGTCCTTTTACATTTTACTTTTTCTCCCCGACAAAAAAACAGAGGTTGCCATTAAGACTTGACATCTTTGTTGGGGTCTCGGGAATCCTTGTGGGGGATATGTGGGAGTAATTTGGCTTAATGTCACACTCAAGGTTTTTTTCACTCATGAGTATGGTGACAGTCAGTTTGGTTGGTTGAGAAAGCTGAATAGTATACCCGGAGAGAACCACCGCCTGTTGGCAAGTAACTGACAAACTTTCACACATGGACCAGCTGGGCTCAATCCCATGCTTGTTCAGCATTGTGAGGCCATCTGTCACCAGCGAAGTGCCTCAGACCACTCGGCCACCAAGAGCCTCGGAATCCTTGTGTAACTTTATCATGTTGAATATTTTGAGGGCTCTCGATTGCCAGGACTTACAGCTACATGTACACTGATCTCAGCCCTGCTGTATAGAAGTACCCTTCATGATCCCATAGCTTCCCTTACTACTTTGAGGTGTATTTGAGGTGTAGTTGAGGTGTACCTGGGAGGTGTACCCTCAAATATTATGAGGTGTATTTGAGGAGTAGATGAGGTGTAGTTGAGGAGTATGGAAATATGCAAATTAGCACATCAGTGACCTGTAGTTGAGGAGTATGGAAATATGCAAATTAGCACATCAGTGACCTCAATGAGGTGTATCCCTCAGGTGAGGTGTACCCCTCAGGCGAGGTGTAGCTGAGGTGTACTTGAGGTATATCCAAGTTTGAAAAATTTATTCATACCTCCTTTGAAAATAGGTACCAGGCATATTTGTATTCTCATTTTTCAGTGAACACCTCTCAGTTGATTGATCCCCATCCTCCTCCTACAATAAATGTTCTGCAGCACTTTTCGCTACAAAGACAACATCTAACATGAGCAGCCAAACTTAAAAGTAGGGGAAGGTGACTGTATGTCGGAAAATGGTAGCAGCTTTAACAGTGGCTCACAAGTACTCCTATTGCCACACAGAGGATTCCAATGCAAAAGCATACAATTATACAATTGTATATTAGGAATCTCGGAATTCAGAACATGGTAAATTCATTCTCTTTCATTCGGGATATCTTTTCAACAGAAGGGAGAAAATTCTTCACTGCCATTCACAGTTTAATAGATAACCGAATCTGTCAAAGATTGTGCAACTCCAGTTTCAACTGGAAGTTGTGCCTACATAAGTTTGTTTGTTTCATAAAAACTACACCTATTCTTCATTTTTTTGCCACGTGTCTACGTGTATCATCTACAGGTAATTTAACGACAATTTAACATAGTTTTCTCAAATAATGACCCATCATTTTGGTTTGCCCATGCCTTGGTCTGATTCCAATATCGCCCCCTCCCCGTCGATAATAATGTCACATATGATCATAAAGGCATGTGTGATATATCATTCAGCAATTTCACTGGGTAAGGGATATAAGCTAAACACCCACAGCAGTCTGTTATTACTTTATTTGGCATCAGTCATATTTGTCAACTCGAACATGAATACATTATGATGTCTCCCTATGTATTGAACCCCCGTGCATGGAACAACAGAGCTAGAGTTTTATATGGCATGTATAGAGAGAATTACAAAGTTATTTCAAGTGTGATATATTATCAATATCACAGAGTAATGATGATCATTTTGAAGCGTCCAGTTTGTTATACACATTGCAAAAATGAAAATTAAACAGTGAGCGTTAACTAGTGAATGTTGACAAGCTCCAAAGTAGATAACTTATTAAAATTGGATCACCATACTATGTAACATTCAATCACTTTCAAACGTTGGCCTCAAAAGATCACCTAAATTTTATGAGAATGCACAAACCTGTAGATAAAGTCCTGTTATTGTATCAGTTTGTCAGCTTTAATTTCCGTTCTAATACATTTGATAAACCCAAAATATTGGGCTCAAGGGTGTCACCAAGATTGCGCTCATGAGTGTCACCAAGATTGGGCTCCACATTCGAAGGGGATCGTTCGCACTCAACGATCCCCTCTCCCCTCCCCCATATCGACTTTGAAAATGCACTTTCTGTCATTAAATTATTAGCATCTTAACAATGTTTCTATTTATAACCAAATCAAACCTGCTTTGATTAAATGCCTAATCTCCATTAGGAAGAACAATACAAACTGTTAAAAACGGAAGTTAAAACCAAAAGTTGTCTCCCCTTAGGGGGTTGTCCGCCCCTTGGGGAGCTCTCCCATACATCCCAGCCAGGCTACTATATAAGCTCTGCTTATACCCATTCATATCCTCTTTCTCATGTAATAAACCGAGACCTGAAGTGTGCAAGGCCGCGGCATGAGGGGAAGGAAGGGAGGGACAATCAAATCAAAGCAGGTTTGATTTGGTTATAAATAGAAACATTGTTTATAAATGTTTAATATTTATTTCCCAAATCGTAAACCTGCTTTGATTAAATGCCACAGTACCAACATATGGAGGTGGGAACCTCGGCCTTGTTGTAGCACCAAAAGCAGGCAGAGTAACCGCTGGGATGACACAGACATGGGCATAGATATGACACATTAATACTCAACAAGAAAACCCTGGTCACTGACGCGAAGGGTTAATACATGGAGTAGATATAGAAGAATACTTATCTTCGTGTCTCATCCATGTAGCTGTGATCATGGATGTGGTATGCAATATTACCCAATGTAGAAAACCAAGGCACGAATGCGGCGAGAGAATTCATTCGGTAAGCACTGTATGAAACAGGGGTGAGGAGAAATGCACAGCAACCCACAGCATACAGGGGACCAACTTACACCACCCTCAGTCCACAAACCGACTAACGTCAACTCACTGCACCTTAGTCCTTGGAGCTTGATCCGGTCTTGAGAGTTGACAGCGGTATTCCTGAGTCTACTCTCCATGTGACGTCAACTTTATGTCAGTTCTTCGTTGAACTTGTGAGTTGACCGCAGGTGACTCAGCTGAGATGAACTAGAAGGAGGCCATAGCTTCAACGTGAAATGACACAAGCAAATCTGCAGTGATGGCAAAGATTAAAAGTCACAATTGTGTCCCGCCTTAATTGATAACTTGAGAGATGGCGGCTGGCTAACTGACCTATTATTACTGAGTAGATAACATTTATATCCAATTATTTTTAAAATGACACTCTCTCAGTAAGACACAATTACTAGAGCTGGATGAGTCAGTCCCATGCAAGACACGAACCCGCGTCCCCAGAGCCTGGCACCAAACCGCCAGCAGAAAATGCAAATGGCCGAGACCACTCGGCCACCTCAGCCTCCACCTAAAATGATCACAGATATGATAATAATTCTCAACAAAAAGAACCCTGGACGGTGACGCAGTGGTTAATTAAGGAGTAGTAATAGAAGATACTTATCTTTTGAGTGTCCTCATCCCAGTAGCTGTGATCGTGATTGTGGTACACAATATTACCAATATGAAGGAAACCAAGGCCCTGAGGCGACGAGAGTATCCGTTTGGTAAGTGATGTATGCACAGGGAAGAGGCGAAAGCACTGCTACCCGCAGCATACACGGTGATCATCCTACACCAACCTTAGTCCACAAGCCGTCTCATGTCAACTCTGTACTTTAGTCCTTGAAGCTTGAACAGGTCTTGACGACGGCTGCCCTGAATCTACTCTCCATTCAACGTCAACAGTCTGTACTTTAGTCCCTGTCTTGTACGTTGGACTCTTGAGTTGACCGAAGGTGACTCAGCTGAGATGATCTGGAAGAAGGTTATAGCTTTAACCTGAAATGACACAAGCAAATCCGCAGAAAGGGCAAAGATTCAAACTCATCATTGTGTCAGGCCTTGATAGATGACTCGAGAGTCGGCGGCTGGCAAGCTGACCTAATACTTCTCATAGGTGATCATTTAGTATGTGGACATAAAATTACTGAATAGCAGCGATGAAGCCGTAAGCTGGTTGACTACAGGCTAACAGCACACTAAAACTACCCAAAGAGAACCCAGGTTGAAGACGCTGAAGATACTCATGGATTAAATCAAAAACTTGATTGTAAAAGTGGTACACCATACTCAATAGAATAGTAACCATGTCTAAACCATACTCACCGATGATACGGGTCTAGTAAGATGGCTGACTGACCTATTGAGGTGATCATGTAGTATAGTGGACATATATGACTGAAGATGATGCAGCAAGCTGGCTGACTTGCTGCGCTGATGAGAAATGCCCCCCCCCCCTCTCTTTTGCAAGTGAATTGACCACGTGCTGGGCAGCCACCAGCGGCCCAAGCGTGGACATTCTATCTGATTGCACTGACATATCCCTCAGATAGAAATTTGTGAAGGTAGAATTTGCAGCCCATGCGCAGGACTGGAGAATGTCATGAAGGGACAAGTTCTTCCATAAAGGCCATGACGTAGCGATGGCACGAATTTCATGAGAAGAAGCAGTAGACAACAAAGGGGGGCGCGTCAATGGCCAACTGATATGACCACTTAATGGTCTTCTTCAACCAAGAAGCAATGGTATTCTTAGTAATATCACGCACTGCAGAACGGCCGAAGGAACAAGAATAATAGACGACGAGAGCCCCGATCGGGATTGGTACGAGAGAGATAGTGGCGCATGGCTCGAACAGGGCATAACAGAAGGTCATCTACAAGGTCATGTTCGAAGTCTGATAGCGCAGGGATGGAATACAAACGTTGAGCACACGGACCTAGGCGAACAGACTCATTTTTGGCGATGAACTCGGGGACGGGTCGAAAGGAGATACGAGACCAATCCGCCGTCCAGGTAATAGATCTCTCAAGAACATGAAGATCAGACACTCTAGACGCCAAAGCAAAAGCCGCCAGCAAAGCAGTCTTGTAGGAAACGGCTTTGAGAGAGGCGGACTGTAAAGGTTCAAAAGGCGGACGAAACAAAGCGCATAGAACCACACCAATATCCCATTTCGGTAACAGCTAGCGAGTACGACGAGACTGTAAAACGAAAGCCCGAAAGAGCGCAGAGATATTGTCGTTTAGACTAATGACGATGCCGGAAGAAAAACGTAAAAACCCTAGCCCAAGCAGACCGGAACCCTTAAAAGGAGCTGATTTGAACTTCATATCACGACAAAGGTGAAGGAGGAAGTCAGCTACAGGGGGAAAAAGACAGGATGGGCATCACATTCTCGGCACCAGGACGAATAAATCCACTGCAGTGACCGAACCCGAAAAAACGAGCGTAATGAGTAAGGTCCTGCATAGAAATGAAAAGCCCTATAAGTTGATGACAGAACTATAATGCCAAAGTCTAAAAAAAAAAAACTCATCCAACGGTCTATACGGGAACGAAGTACTTGATGGAGAGAGTCGAAAAACTGTCCCCCAAAGTACACCGCGAAAAATATTGTGTTGTTCTAACACAATTTTGTGCTAAAATGGTTTCAACACAAAAAGTTTTGTGTTGAAATCAACATGGTTCCGTGTTAAACTACATATAACAACACAAAACTGTGCTGAATTCAAAACAAACACAGGAAGGAAGCAATCAGAGATTGCTCAATTGTATGCCCCCCCTTCCGCTTTAATAATCCGACACTGCCCCGCCATTGTTCTGTTGTTTATTGGTTGGTGGAGGCCTAATTTGGATAATTATAAAAATTCTGTTTGTGTCACTTTTTTTGCCATGCCTCACATAATACATATTCCAAGTATCAGCCAACAAGTGATAATACGATGTTTCGATACAAGATGGTCGCCAGGGCTTTCGCCAAATCCGAAAATGTGACCTGGTTATGAGACCTACATTCCTTGGGAGTATAATGTGGTGAAATTATGAAGCGATCAGTGAACTTTGAATTTTGCACCCAATTCACTCTTTTTGGGGCAACTTCATACTTTAACTTCAGGACCTATGTTGTCTGCTTTGGAATGTAGGATAATATATAATATAGCCATTTTTCTGGTCCAAATCGGTTATGGACTGAGACCCAGCCTGGACAAATGAATATATCCCATTCACTTTAGTTTTGATAAACAAAGGGCCATAACTCTTGAAAATATAACCGAAAGCAGAGAAACTTCACGCTGCACACCAATGGGTCACTGACCACATATCATGCAAATTTCATACTTGTCCATACAATATTAACCGAGATCCAGCCCTACAAGTCTCAAAGATTTGAAGAAAAAAGGGCCATAACTGTTGAAAATATACGCGAAATGTGGAGAAACTTCACGCTGCACAACTACAGGGCACTGACCACATATCCTGCAAATTTCATAATTGTCCATACAATATTAACCGAGATCCAGCCCGGACAAGTCCCAATTCACACAAATTTGAAGAAAAAAGGGCCATAACTCTTGAAAATATACGTGAAACGCGGAGAAACTTCACGCTGCACAACTACAGGGCACTGACAACATATCCTGCAAATTTCATAGTTGTCCATACAATATTAACCGAGATCCAGCCCGGACAAGTCCCAATTCACGAAGAATTCAGGAACAAAGGGCCATAACTCTTGAAAATATAAGCGAAACGTGAAGAAACTTTACGCTGCACAACTGTGGGGCACTGACCACATATCATGCAAATTTCATACTTGTCCATACAATATTAACCAAGATCCAGCCCGGACAAGTCCCATTCACAGAGATTTCAGAAAAAGGGCCATAACTCTTGAAAATTATACCGGAACTCGGAAAAAACTCAACGCTGCACATCTACGAGGCACTAGCCACATTCCATGCAAGTTTCAATCCTGTCCATCAAATATTAACCGAGATATTGCTCGGACAAGAAATTCGGACGGACAGACGGACAGACGGACGGACGGACAAAGCGATCGCTATATGCCCCCCCTCTAGTTAGAGGGGGGGCATAATTACTGTTGATTCTAACACAATTTTTGTTATTTTCAACACAATTCTGGAGCCAAAATGGCCTCACACAACTCTCTTCGCAGTGTAACGACGAACCTAAGTAAACCTCGATGTGAAAGCCCCGAGAAGAATTGATATAAGGGGAAGGTTGACTCCAAACGGAAAGACTTCCACTCCCACCGACGACCGACGATGGTGAATCGAAGGAAACGCCGAAAAACGAGGATGAATGGATATAAAAATGCATCTCGCAAAACGAAGGAGGTACTGAAGAAATGACGTGAAGAACGGTGTTATGGCGTACCGGAACGTCTAACAGGTGTACGAGAACGACGCACAAGTGTATGAGAACAACATGACGGCGTAATGGAACGTCGTCAAGATGTAACAGAAAGACGTAACGTGAAAATGGGAGAACCGTTGTGTGAAAAACAGCGTAGTGATTTCCCCATTTGCTTCAACATAATGTACATACATGCTCGCAATGGAGCAGGATACAACCTTATAAAAGTACGAGAAAAACGACGTAACGACGAGAAACGACGTACAGGTGTATGAGGACAACGAGACGACGTAATGGAACGTTGTTGAGGTGCGAAACGAGAAAGGCGTTGCAAACAGTAACCCCGAACTCGACTGTAATCATTTTTCTTCTTTTTTTTCTTCTTTTTTTGAAATTAGAAACGCAGAAGAGATGAACACATTAAATGTTCCTAGCGTTCACAAACGTAACTCCGCCTGGATGTAACACCACCGACATCCAGAACAAAGAGATTTCCACGTAAACTAGAAAGATCCTCAAAGAATTTAAAATTCCCAAAGATAGGAAATACATTTAAAGTCTCTCGCCGGCAGATAAAGTAAGGTCATTAAAAATTCAGAATTTGAAATGACCTAACACGAACAAGCTGTCGAGAAGAAGAACGGTAAAGAACATTGCTAAAGAGCAGTCTGTTGTTCTTGTAGACTGTACCGGTAATCATACTTGGTAGAAAAACCATAGAAGACTTCACGAACTTGCGTGTCATCAGGCTTGATCCTTGCCCGGCCAACAGACCAGGAGAAGATCAATAAACACTCCAGGTGTCGTCGAACGAGAGTATTTCTAAAGATTTCCCGGAGAAATACACTCACACTCACGCTAATAATTATAAAATTTCTCAGAGAGAAGAAATAAAATTAATGCTCAACTCAATCTGAATTGTAAGCGTAATTCAATAAACAGATGGGGCCAATTTGGTGTGAAACATAAACAAATCACAATGTTTAATAACAGAAATTTGTGTTTCAAAGAATAGCACACTTTCACAATAAACAAGGGTGAGTGAGTGAATAGGGTTTACTCACTCACGATAAACAAACCCGTGATCTCTTTTGTTGTACAACACACCCTTAATTACATAAAGAGAGTAGTAAAGAAGCTCATTAAAATGTAACAAAGCGTCGTAGTGAATAGGCTTGAGTTGTGGTTACGAACACAAACACAACACGTAAGCATGAAAGGCAGAGAAAAACCTCTGTACATGCTGTAAGTTCTCTCTTGATCACAGGATATCAAATAAACATAATCAATACTTGATATAACAAGAGATTACATTTTGGTACATGTAGGAACAAAGAACTGAATGCATGAAAGTGAAACTACCAAAAACTGCAAGTCCGAACAGAAGATACAACAACAACATGGAAATTGACGGACTGCTTATAAAGAATCGGATCTCCCCGGCGGGGAAAAACGAACCTCCCGCGTCAGGTGAGGATACTATTCACAATACTACATAAGATTTACACAAAATTCAATGCATAAATTCGTGAATCAACGAAACCAAAACCTGTTCGTTTATCGTACAGATCACAATAGTCTCACATACTGACTGATAACAAAACGGGGTCGCGAGAGCCCGCAAAAGTCCCACAACAAACACAGCGGGCCGAAACTCATTGTTTGTGTGGAGATGCGATATTGAATACACACTGTCTACCATCACGCAGGACTGTTATTAGTTGAGCATGAGACTTCATATTGACTTT